>JAOEGS010002129.1:198656-214969 GCA_025447755.1 Corythornis vintsioides
CCTCCCTTCCACCCCCCACTTCCCACCTCCCCCCCTGCATCCTCTGTACAACAGAGCTGGCCACACAGCAACAGAGGAAATGAACAACATCTGGTGAGATTGATTCTTCGTTCTTGTAAGCAGTGCAAGCTAACAGCTGTGTCAGGCATTTCATCCAGCTCTGGAATAGAAAAGAAATCAATCACGCATTCCTCTTTACCACACCTCCTCATTCTGCCATCTGCATTGGTCCTGCGAGATAATTGCCTGGTTCACTTTCCTGAAAATACACTGGAATCCTACCCTTTCTACAGAGGACATGCCTTGATGTAAATATTATGATTCTTTGAAAATACAAGACTATATTAAAAAAGAAAAAAAAAAAGAAAAAAGAAAAAAAAAAAGAAAAAGCAGAGCACTTAAGCCCATGCCCACCTTTAAGAAAATGAGTTAATTGGATTCAACAAAAATATGCATGAGCTTACAGGTGGGCTGAAAAATCAGGGTTGTTTTTTTTTCTATGCATTTAGATGCCTAAAGACTATTGTGTCCTATGGTTTTTGATAGTACCTAGGCACTTAGAAAAGCCACTTTTAGGCACAGACATGAGTTGCCCAACAATGGTGACAACATACCTTGTTGGATTTAAACCTTATCGATGAGCACTCTGGAAATCAGAGCATGGGGACAGATGAGATACAAGGCTGTAGCAGCCACAGGATGAGCAGTAGATATAGAAAGAGAAGGGCAATTTTCTTATAACTTATGGGTCCCTGAGCCAGCTTTGAAGTTCAGGATTAATTTCTTCTTTTGACTGTTCTGCTGACACCGCCAAGGAGCTGCCAGGTATCTTCAATTGCCTGGGAAGTTTCTGTGATACAGAGGTCTGACCACTTAGAACTCAGAGAAGAGCCAAAAACAAGGCTTCAGTAATAATTATTGTCCCACAACCTCAGCTGTGACCACAAAAAGCACAGCACAGCTCAGGAAGGAGGATGCAAAGGTAGTTTTCAAGACAGTCTGTTACAGCCGAGCATCGGGCAGCTTGCCCTGTCTGTCTCACAGCTGCTCACACTGAGGATCTCACAGATGTAAAGAGCCACAAGAAGGGAGCATCTTCATCTGTCCCTTGGAATGCCACTCACAGGCATGCTGATTTTGGCTCAATGTCATTGGGATTCTTGAAAAAAAAAAAAAAAAAAAAAAAAGGAAAGGCCACGACATTCTAGAAAAATAAGCTTGTTTATCATCCACCTAGAAACGTGTTTGGTCTGTAATCACAGACAAAACTGGGACCCCTTTGGCAGACCAGCTGTGCATGCTGCTTGCTGGAATATTCCACAAGGGTTCAAAAAGCCTGTGTTCTTGCTGACTGCTTTCCTGGGAGCACTTTAGAGTGGTGATAACCACCTCCAGATCTCCGGAGATGTGTCCTGAGGGCCCTATATAGGATTAGTCATGACCATAAGGAACAGAAAAGCAAAGCATGATGCTGAGCACAGCTCTGCATGATACTGCATGCTGCATGTCATCCTCCACAGTTTTACTAACACTGGAAACAGGTAACTTAAGAAAACAAGAAGGTAAAAAGAACACTTTCTTTCTCTTTTAACCTCAAGTACTGTCACAGGTGTCTCATGCCCACAGTAAATTTTCCAGTGCCTCTGCACAAACCTTCATCCCCAAAATTTGAGCATTACTGAGCACAAAACCCTTATGAAATAAAATGCAGGACATATTATATATTCATTTTTTTGCCAGCTATATGCACATGAAAACAAGTCTTCTTCTTAAACCTGTGAGATTCACTGATATGAAGTGGAATGGAAAATTTGGAAGCAAAGGGAGAAAACCTAAATAAAGTGGGAAGCAGCCAATAAAAGACATATGCAATCAAGGGAAGTAAGCTACAGCACTAGGGCTTTGCTTGGGGTTGAAGAATTTCCAACAAGCAAAGTAAGAGAATAGATTTATGATTTAACCATAAAGTTGCATGATACCATTTAATGAATTAAACATTCACATACAGATTCAGAGAAAATATTACTGACTGGGAGAGCAAAAAAACGTTGGGACATTCTTCACGTTTATTACTCATGAAAAGCTAAAGAAAGAAAGCAATCACAATAGCAATGAAACATAGTTTTCCACCCATATAGCATCTGATCAACATTCCATTCACAGATGGAATATATGGGGGTTTATGGAAGTTTTTTTAAGCAGCAGTTGTAAGTTAAGTTCTGCTAAAATCCAAATATACACATATATCTTAGGTATTTATAGGAGTCCTATTACCATAATAATTGAGCCCATCACTTCTTCTAATGTGTTTATCTTCACACCACCCTTGGAAGGGAGGATGGGCTACCATTCTCAATGCTGATACGGGAACTAAGGTATAAGAGAGGCTATGGACAATAAAGTGCCTTAGCTCCCTTCAGTTTGGATATCATGATGCTTTTGAAATTAGTCAATTGGCCACATCAGAGTGCTTAGAAGAGCCAGAGCTACAGCTTCCTAACTATCAGGATAGCCAATAGGAAAGACTACATACTCCCTTGGACAGAGCAAGGAGAACTATATTAAAAAAAAAAATAAATAAAAAATCCCCAGGACATTCTAATTTTGGAACACTGCCAAAATGGGAGAGTCCTGCCATCCAACAGAATTCAAGTAAAAGCCAGCTAATGAATACACAGATCTAGAAAACAGATTTTTTTTTTTTTTTTTTTGACTACTTGAGCACAACCTTTGCATCTCACAAAGACTGTCAGGTCCTAAATAATTCTGCATTAAGTAGTCTCTGTGAATTCTGCCTTAAGACACACACTGCAGGAGAGTGGGGGAGGCTGTGATAAACTTTCTGTCTCCCAGGAGCAGCAACAGCCCCATCAAACAGAAGGGAAGATGCTCTGAGATTACAATTATGCTTCATTGCCTTCTGTTCCACAACATCACACCAGTACCTTCATCCCACCAGCACTCAGCTGTGCAGGGAACAGCTCACCTGAGTGACAAGCTCCACTCAGTCATATTCCTAAGTCGTTTTTACTCCAGTGCCCAACCTCAGCAGCTCCCTGATGAAATACATTTGTAGAAGTTGTGAGATTGATATTTCTCAGGTTTCTGAGCAGGAGCAAATCTTGCTCTTTGTTTGGATTCATGTCACTGATAGGAAAGCATCTCATTTAAGTATGTGTGATATGAGAGTAAGGCAGGGAAATCTTGTGTAATGTGACCCAGTTTTTAGAAGTATAATACACAAATAAATGAGGTTGAGTACCTGTCTGAGACCCAGGAAAGGTTGTTCGGTTGGGTTCACACAAAGATTCAACACATTGGCACATTGCCAAAGGACTTGTGACTACGAATTTTGTGCAGAACAACAGAAATGCATAATCTCACAGGAAAATACAGCCTAAAGCATCCAAAAGCAGTAAATCGGCTTGTAGCAACGTGGAAATAGGCCAGAACTACATCTGCTTCAGACATGGTAGGAAATCATTCAAACCTTAGCATCAGTGTTGTGGTCAGTTTGGGGTGAATTTGACAAAACACTATGTTGAAAACATTTGAAGATTTTTCCCATTCTTCTCCCATCCCCAGCTCTAAAGATGAGCTCAGAACTGCTCAGCCTCCAAAATTTAAGGACTGTGTATGTTTTACCTAAAATCACTTTGACAGCCAAAGATTAAGGTATATCTCTATAAACAAATAAGGTCCATCTAGTTCCCAGTTCACAGACAGAAAAGAAGCCATACAGCAAAATCCTCAAACCACACAGGCAGCTGACTTGAGTACTGTACTCATTCCTCCCAAAACACACAAAGGCATCTTGTTTGATCACTGATAGAATGTAATACAGAGACAAAAACGCTCACACGCCAGGAGGAAGCACAACATCAGCACCGTAAGGTCCTACGTGCCACCAGCTCTCACTGAACTTCAGCAATTCAGACTGGCCATCTGAATCATTCCTACAGGACACTGCTTCAGAGATTGCCTGGCTTTTTCCAGTATCACCAGCCCAGCAAAAACCTGGACCTAGGGCTTTTCATTCATGGCAACTGTCAGGTTAATAATAATTAGAGGAGGTATCTTCCTCAACTGCCCATTCTGCCTGTTTCTAGAGACAGCTGCACTGCAGTAGACACAGTCAAACTGTATGGGATGCAGTTCCCAAACCATCACCTACAACCTGGGTGATTTTAACAGAGCCAATGCAAATGGCTGTTAGTCCAAAAGTTATTTCACATGCAATTCAGCTTCCCTGCGAAGGAAATGAGCAAACTCTGTGAGAAGGGAGGGAGGAAATATTGGGGAAAGCAACTATCTCTGACATCTCAGCTGTGTCTTCCCATCCTTGTGAATCAACATGCCTAGAAAAAAATCTATTTGGAACCTTGAAATATCCTACTGAAAACAACCCATGTGTTATTTTTTCAGCAGCATGACTCATTGCATTATTGGTGTCATCTTACTAGTTATTTTAATTTTAATAAACATTTCATTTGAAATTACTAAAGAAGAAAAACCTCAGGCTCTTTTTTTTTTTTTTGTTCATTGTTTCTAGAATGAATTTGTAATATATAAAAATCACTTCAGCTGGTTTTTGTCATTAGTAGAAATAAAATAATGACTTAATGACTTACTATGACATGGCATTCAGATTACAAAAGAAGCACTACATAGAAACCAATGCAGCACATATTAAATGGATTAAAATGGAACTAGATTTCTAATAGTGACTGTATGATGTGGTTACTTGAAATAGCTAGGGATTAGATTCAATGACCCAGGAGGTCTCTTCCAGAATTATACTCCTAAAAAGCAATTGTTAATGTAGAAGAGGAATCATCATCAAAGGGGGAGCATTTTCTTTGAGTACTACGAGATCTTCTTTTGTCCAATGTTATTCAACATCTTTAGCCAGGATGGTGAAATTTTTAGACACAAACATTTGGAGAGCAGTAAACAATAATGGGAACGGGTCAATTTTGCTCACAGCTTGGTAAATTGCATTATTTCGAACGTCAACTATTCTTACTTCTAAGACAAAGTCACTCCTACAGCATATTCAGAAGCAGCAACTCCCAGAATCTCTCTACAGTATCCTTTAAAACAAAATACAGTGAGTGGTAGTACAAAGAGCATGCGCCAAAGTGAAATGTTGTTATTAACTCTGCATACAATGCTGGTGAGTCCATTACTCAATTAACATATACAGTTCAAGAAGGTAGGTGAAGCACTGGAAAGGGATCAGAAAAAGGCTACAGCAATGATTTGATGTCTGGAAAATCTGCCTTAAAACAAAAGACTTAAGAAGCTCAGCTCTTTAAATTCTCTAAGAAAATGAGAGACAATGAAATCACAGTCTATATTTGGGGAATGGAAAATATTCCTGACAATAAAAAGTTGCTCAGTTTAGCAGACAAAAGGTATGCAATGTCTGCCCAGCTAGAATCTGAAATTAGATTCAGTTGATATAAACCATAAAATTTTAATAATGAGCTCAGATAATCAAGGAAAAAACTTACCAAGGAAAGTGGTAGATTTGTAAATCTCATGAAGTATGGAAGGCCAGGTTATATTCCACGGTGACACAACCTGGATGAAAAAAAGTATTCATCTTGTTATGGGTACAACCAAGGCCCTTGCCGAGAAGAAAGCAGTAGAGGAGATCAAAGCCTCTTTATTGATTTTAAAACCTGTAAAGAAAGCTAATCTGCCTGCTTTTACAGCCCACCACATACAGCCTCTTGGTGACAAGGCAGAACCTCTCCACCCAAAAAGCACATTTATTTTGACTTCAGTTTAGAAGGACCTATTGGTCTTTCTACATCCTTTCATTCTTTGAGTTGTTTTCATATCTTCTTTTAATCCAACAATTCCTCTTTGCCTTTCCATAAAGTTGCCATTTCCCTCAGATGTTCAGACTGATGAAAGAGCCACAGTGAAATAAAAACTAAATGAGGTGAAAATATATCCCATAAAAACTGCCATTAAGGAGTTTACAGTGAGATTTCCTACTCCTCTGGCTCAGATACCCATATTTTATTCCTCCTAGGAAACAGAAAACCCTTAATCCCATAAGAATGCAGCCAGAATCAAAGAGTAAGAGGAGGCAATAAGAGGAGGGGGGGAAAGAAAGGAGGATTTTATCATCAGCTCTTCAACACAGTGTGAATGAACGGGCTATAACCACAGCTACTGCACGGAGCATGGGCACCAGCCAGAATGGATACGGGAGAAAAATATGAATAACTGGAGATCTACACTAAGTCCACGGTCAGATAGTACTGGGTTACCATAGTGTAATAGGCTGTTGAGTGCTTAATGAGCCAGACAGTGTTAGGAAAAATATCTCTAAGACAAAAAGAACAGAGAGAAAAGAAAGGCATGAAATGCTTATTTACAGTCATGATTAATTAAGAAAGTGAGAGAAACAGTAAATTTGGTAGTATCTCTTCCCTTACACAAGAAACAGATCCTCCTTCAGAGCAAAATATATTCTATCCCAAATCAGCTCTCAGATTATTGCTTCCCTTGCCTTGTCTGATAGTTTGTTTATTCTCTTTGTGTGAGTGAATGTTTATGCTTCAATATTACAAGTTGGTCAGTGATCAAACAAGACCAGCAACAACTCAGTAAAACATCCTTGATTATTGAAACCCAGTATTTTGTGAGAGGTACCTGCTATAAATGTCAGATCATTTTCTCAGTCTGCTTAAATAGTTACATGATTTTGTCAGTGATTTAATTTCCATTTCTGAGATTACTTATGTGGGTTTTTTTGTTTTTTAAAATTGTATTATTATATATCAGTTCATGTGAGGTAAATAAAATTCTTTCACTTACATCTTTCTGATCTTCTTAAGTTAGTAAGAGACAAAGAGGTTAAACCTGGATCTGTATTTTTGCAAATTAGCACTGCACTAGACGATAGATTCAGCTTTTCCTAGCCATTTTGAAATGTTTCTAAAACATACCGTGCCTGAAGCTCTAGTACCTTCTGTTCAAGCCAAACCAGGCACTGTATAACTCAGCAGCACTCAAGATTTGGGCTTATATCATTTAATTACTTTTCCTTAAAAAGGAATCCTCATTATTTTTGCAATTTTTCTTGTCTTCATTGTTGTCAAATTGTTTCTAAGAGATGCACACATGGAATTCATTGAGCATACAACAAAACTCACATTCAATTAGATATTAACTGTCTTGAGGGATAACAGCAATAAAATGCGGCCAAGGGGAAAACAGCTCCTGGGTTATGGTACAGTGACCCAAGCGTTGTGGGCAGAGGGGAATGTTGCATAATGAAAACAACAAGGCAAGTGTGGGGAATGGCATTGTCTTCTCCATGCCCTGATACCATAGTACTGTTCCCAGAACCAACCCTGACACTTGTGAGAAACACTCTGAAAATTAACACCACAAAATTTCAAATTCCCTTCAGCCTTGCAGACCACAGATTCACCTGAACTGAGACTGACACTATTTCTCTGTAATGAGAACGACATATTTTCTCACTCCATTCTCCACAGCCACCACACCAGTCAGAGGCCAGAGAAGTGAACTGTTATCTGTTAAATTTGGTTCCTCAAGAAAGCATGCATTTTGCCCATGATATGCACGATTCCTGAGCAGATCACCATATCATTAACTTCTAGCACAGCTTTTGTGTCATCTGGTTTTGGCTGTTTATCTAGTCTAAGCTATTTGTTTTGGGCTCTATCTAGTAAAAGGAGATGATTCATCTTAAAGCAACTCATCTGAGACAATAGGGGTGTCTCAGTGAGATGCCTGTCTTGCTCCTTTGATGACATATGGAGACTGAATGTTTGATGGACTGAATTATGTCCTTATTTTCTGACTTCACGGAGAGTTTTCAGTGGATGTGACAGTAAGCTTATTGAAATCCACTTTATTGACCTAACTTGGCTTTGAACCAGAGCAAACATGAGCTAAGAGCACGAAGAAATATACTTCTCTGCTGTGAGACCACCGAGATCTGCATCCTTCTCCGTCTCCATTGGTTATTGAAGGGATCAAAAGTTACGAGGCTCCTAAATGAGACATGTCACTTGAATGACTGAAACGAGATGGACTATATCTCTTTTTTCCTGACATTGTCTGCAGTTATTTCTTTGCATTACCTTGATCTGTCAGATGTAGAAATTTTGCAGAACAAATCCTGGTGAAAATCTCACACATTCACCTATTTTTTTCAGAGATACATTCTCCCCTCAAAAGATTAACTAGCACAAGTACAACTCACACACCTTAAAGCTCCAAGTGTTATCTTCTCTTTTATTCTCTTCCTCAAACCCACACCTAATCCTTTCCTCTCCTATGGTACTTTCTAACTCTATGAATTGTAAAGTTCCTGTGCCACACTCCTTCTTTCTCTCTCCTCTACACTGCATATAGGAGTTTATATTTAGATTGTAGCCCTGCTGTATTGTGACCTGAACCACAAGACAATCATAAATCATGTTCTATATAAAATATTCCCATTTCCTAGAATTCACTCCCACTTTCTGTATTTCTTTCCAGAGAATCTTTGAAAAGTTATAATAATGTTCCTTTTCTCCTTCTTGGCTAAATATCATGGTTGATTAAACCTACCAATTTCCTTTCTTCACTTTCATAATATGCCAGATCTGGCCCGCAGCAAGTAGCATCAAGAGGAAATGTCTCTTGCAACAACACCCCATACTGTATATCTACCATCATTCATTATTTGCTTTAGCAACTCAGGAACAGGACTACTGCAACCCAAGGATGCTTTGGGATATTGGTTTTGTTTCAGTTTGGGATAAGAGCATGGTCTAATCACAAGCAATGATGTATTCCACTCAAACACATCTCTGCTCACAAGTTTGTTTGAACAGACCTGGTCTTTGAGGGTTTAGCATATGTTTAACAGTGCTTCAACCTGCACCCCTAAAATAAAGGACTCTGCTGGAACTGTCATCTACTGGACAAGAATTTAACATTCCCATGTACTTTAACATTAGTTTAGCAGGATGGGGATATTCTTTTCACTGACATCCTGATCTCATCTATCTCTCCACTGTGCAGCCTTCATAGATCCAAGTCATAAAGTTGAAACACTTACACATTATTACCCCGAAGAAGGCAAGCAAAATCCCTTTCCCTGCTGCAGATTTACCACTGGAGTCAGGAAAGCTTCCCCATCCTGTTTCCCAGAGGGAAGCTACAGTCCCTCCATCATCCCGTTCCACAAACCTGGGACATTGCCAAGGATATCTGCAGCCAAAGAAGGGGAACACAGTTTCTTACCACAAGAAACAGAGCTGCCAATGCAGATGTTTAATGTGTACTCTTCTCTAGAGAGCTGAGCTAACTAGGGATGCACAACCAAAAAACCAATGTGAACTTTCATCCACATTTCAAACTACATACTAGTCCTAACAACATGGGGAAATGTGGACCAGAAGCAAACAACTTGGCACTGGGCACAGCTTTGTGTTACTCCAGTGCTAACATTACTTATTACTTGCCTCAGTCTATGTAAGCCATTTCAAGGAGTACCTTAAAACTACTTCTAAAACATTGCAGAACAAGAGGTACATGAGGTATATCATTCAATCATACATTAGAGCATTCATTCCACAGCCAAAGGTACAAGAAAACACCAATAGTTTCCTCATATGTCCAAGTTACCAGCAACACTTACAGCAAGGCACAAATTCCTTTGATGTGCTCTGTAATTCAGCCTCTTTCCCTTTAAAAGCAATCACAGAGAGAAGCATTGCTCACACTGGTTGTAGCACATATCACTGTATTTAAATTTAAACTCACTGAGAAGAATGACTGTTTCTTTTGGTCATACGCTATGGCTGTGAGTTCATGTGATGCCTGTAGCTTATGAAGTAACACTTTCTAAAGTGCTGTGACATTAATCTGACTAATTCAAACAACCACTGTTTATTTATTCATTAAAAAATTCAGTTTGGGGCTCCAAACATCTGGTCTCAAAAATACAATTATGCATAAAAAGCACAAGTAAGAAATGAAGAAGAGCTCAGACTGATTTATAGTTTTGCAAATCAGTGGTCAATGGGACTTATTTCCTTTTCAGCTGTCCAAATCAGGTGCTCTCAGCTTTTCTACATATCCGAGTCACATGCCACAAGACAAACCAACCTTTCTGATAATATTAGCTAACATGTTAGATTATATAGGTATAGCTAACTGCACATTTGTTGTCTTCTGTTCAGTCTGGAACTTAAGAACAAGGAATAAATGTCCTAAAATATGCCAGCTAGATCCCCTGAAGGCTTATTAATTGGAGTCTTTATGCCTATTGAGGTGAATTATCTGAACCATATGAAAACAATTTCTTAAGAAATCTTTGCTTTTTTGGCTCATGTAATCACCCTTTCTTGAAAAGCACAAAGGATACGTAATTCAAATTCCATTGCCTGGGGAACCAGCACTTCTCTGGGTATCTTTTAATCAATTTTTAAATTTGGAACCACACACCAAGTTTTAGAGACCAATCCTTTGCTATCAGACCATGCCCACCACCAACTATACATAAAATTATTCCAAAGCACAGAGATTGTCCTTCTGCCATCATACCACTTTCTCTTCCCACCAGGGCTGGATGCAAACCACCATGCAAATAATTAACACACTTGCCGCCCTTTAGGTTGACTGATAAAATGGAATCAGACAAATGAATTTTTGGTCCCAACTGATCTTTGAGTGCACTGTGTTATGACAGAGTGTGAGGTGACATGTCAGATAATGTATCGTGTCACACTCCCGGACTATTTGATGCCATTTAATGTAATGCATCCTGGCATGCCATGATGGGATGACATAAAATGAGAAAGAAGCCAAACTGGAAATACCAATTACCCACTCTTAACCCTGAGGCAGTAGGGGGAAAATATGCCAGCATCTGGGTGACCCTTGCTCTGCTTATTGCCTAAACTTCATAATTCAGGGAGTCTGTTTCTGTACTCCTCAGTCTGAGGTCATTACTAACTGTTCAGATGGCCAAAGTGTATGTGACCCTCCTCTTCATCAGAAATCCAGGAGAAGCAGCAGAGAAATCAACTGAAAAAAAATGTCAATTGCTGTTCCCAGAGTGTCAAGTTGAACTGGTATTTTGTGTCTAATGAGCTGCAAAGCCACAGGAATAAAGAAAAGGCAGGAAAAAGCAGAGAATTGGAGACCACACTGGCAGGAAGGCTGAGATGAAGATCCGGCTAACATCTAAAGACTGCATGGACAGACAGGATTGAGGCTTGTGAGCTGTCTAGCAGACTGGAAACAAGCAGTACATAGGAATAACACACTCCATTCTGCTGCCGGTCATCCCTGGGAGAAAGTAACTCTCCAAGCCTACTCCAGGAAGCTCACTGTCAGCTTTCTTTCCATCTGAAGTCACTACAACCAACCAGCCTCCTCAGAGAATTTCTGTTCAAACTGGTCCACTCAAATGACCCAAGCCTCTGTTTGATCCCTCAAGCACTGAATGCAGGTTTCACACAGGAGTATGTTGGTAGACGGAAAGGAAAGATAAACATCCTCATCAGAGAGGTCATCTCAGAGAATTCCCTGTTCCTCAGCTGCAATAAAAAAACATATGTGGTCAGCAAGAGCACAAGTGCCCAAAATACTCCTGGCTAGTGGCACAAACAGAATGATGCAGAGCTGTGGGTTCTTTACAGCTGAGCTTAATGCCACAGACAAGTCAGAAGTCTGCCAGTTTTCAGCAGTTTTTCTTATCAAAATCACCTTCCAACTTCACATTTTCTTGCATGTCCAACACATACTTCTAAAAGCAACAGTTTCCACCCATATCTAGATTCCAACTTCCAAATATATCAGGAGTGAGTTCAGATCAAGGATACTGCTTCGACTTGATCCAAATCTAGTTCACCTTATTTCTCAGAAGTCTGCATGAAGCTTTGCTCTCTAAATACTCCTTTGCCCATCTCAGCGGTCAGTCCTTTCTCATCACAGTGTTGTTTTTCCCCCTCAGTTTCTGAGAAACAATGTATTTGCAGTCCCACTGTTTGTCTTCAAGCATGTGTCACTGATAATTTATTTATGGGTGCATATGCCTTTCCATTATTTGCTCATCACCTTCCCAAAGCCCATTATGATGGGTTAGCTAAAGACACTCGATTCTTCAGATTTTTAAGGGGAATAAAGGCAATCAAACATTTTGGCATAATGGAAAACACTTGTCATGCAAATCCTGTCTCTGACATGTACTTTGTTGAAATCTCTAAAAGAAAATTTGCATTTGTAAGCTTATTCATAATACCTTTTTTTTTTTCAATACAAAATAAACAAAACAAAACCCTACCACAATTCAAACCAAAATTATGCCTCCATAAATAATATAAAGGTATGAGACATGCATTCAGAATACTTGTTAGAGTCTGCCTTGGTCTTGTCCCGCACAAGCTTGTAATACTCTGGAAACATACTTTTAATTGCATATTTTCACTAAATACTTCCATGACTGAAGAAACTTTATGATAGCTACAGAAATATGTTTTAGCAATATTCTGAAAAACATGGAAAAATGTTCCAGAGTGCTTTCTGTTAGAAATGGCAAAGTGTATGTGCAGATTGTTATATTATTTAACAGCTGTCTACTATGAACCCAATATGGCACATTATAACTACACTGTACTTGGATATGGACTAACAAATTCCGTGTTGTTCGCAGCCAAGCAAAATTTGAAGATTCATTATGACAAACATGCGGGAATCACAGACTTACTAAAACATTAATATATTTTGTTGGGCTACAAACAAATAATCTATGTTATTTGAACTTTTTTAAACATAAGTTCCCTGTTTGTAAAAGAGAAGAAGCCAAGCCAATCATCTGTGCACCATACTTTTCTGTTAAAAAATGTGAGTATACATCAGAAATGTGGATATTTTGAAATATACACACATGAACAATTCTCTATAAATAGAATAAATAGGTGAAACAAAGTTCATCTACCTCTCAGTGCATGTTTAATATATTTGAGTATTTCTAGTACATTTTTCCATTTTATTTTAGAGCTGTTAGAGTTGTGATTCTCCTACAGTTTAAGTAGAACACCCTTGTGTTCAATACTTAAATTTCATGCTTTATAGGCTATAGAAAATACTGTTAAGCATTAAAGGACAGCCACTATAAGAACAAGAACAGTCATAAAGATTCCACAGGATCTCAATCGCCTTCGTTTCTTATTTTATTGCACTGAAACTTTATATGTTTGAGGCATTCCATCCTTAACAAATCGGTAGCTGTAGGTAAACAAAATGCTTAAACAGTTTGGATGGTGATCAAAATCTCAGTCCTGTCAATGACTGTATTTCTGTTGTTAGAGAAGTGCTGGTGCAGTATGAAATTAAAACTCTACCATTCAAAGGTCAAGAATAAAAGCAAAGAAAAAGGCATTCGTTGGCTTGTTAAGAAATATGTGAGCATTAAAATATCCTGGCAATTACTGTTTATGAGTGCATTTTCCCTTGAAAATTTTCCTCTATCATTCAGCACTTGATCAGTAAACACAGAATCCTTAGAAACACCAACAACCAGCTTGAAAAACTGCACTCAACTGTGTAGTGACATCGCCCACATTAGACTGAGTTTTGCTCACAGGATAACTGTGCATTTAGTGTGAAGGAGATGCTAAACATGGTCTCAATGTCTGTAGCAAGAATGTCTCTTACCAAAGCACATAAGCTGTATTGATGGTAGCACTGATGCTGGGGCTTCAGCAGGAGGAAACACAAAATAGAGTAGAAGAGCCATGGTCTTATAAAGGGCCTTTTCCAGTGTGTAGTTCAGTGTAACTAATCCAATACCTGCTTCCAAGTTTTCTGCAGGTAGAACATTTTATAAAGTCTTGGTTTTATTTTAAACCAATTAATATTCCTCTTGGTTAAAACCAGAAGTACCATGTAGAAAATGTGTATCACCCATACACCAGACAATACAGCTGAAAGGGTATAAAACACTTGGTTTGAAAAATCTAAGTCCAAACTTAATATTTATTTCTAACTTGGTTTCCTAAATAAATAAATCTTAGGATAACAGTGTTTTCTGTCAGACAGTCCTTCACCGATAACTTGAACATGTCAGTCCACATCAGACAAATCTGGGAAAGGAACAGCAATCTCAGAGCTGCTATATTCCTACAGCTTTTCTGGATATAGGTAGCTGAGTAGGGGAGTCACACTTATTAATGACAGCAAGGTCAGTGTGCATTAATTTATTTCAGATACCAATAATCCACAGAAATGGTACTCATGCCCTCCAATAGACCAATTTCCATAAGAAACCAGATTTCTGAAGTTCTATTGCTCATAATGCTTCCTCCTCTCCATCAGGCAGTGCACAATACTAAGAAAGATTAAGAAACAAACTCTCTTTATGTTAACCTAGTGCAAATTATCTCCCATTTCAACTGAATTTTATAAATAGAGGAAAAACAATATAAAGATTGTAAGGATCTTATTCACAATGGCAAGCAGCTGTTAAGGCATGACTTTGCGTGACATTGCAGTTATCATTCACGCCTGAGTGAAGGAAATAGTGCATTCTCTGGAATAAGGTATTACTCAATATTCAGTCAAGTGCTGACTCATAAACTATCGCATCACCATCATGAGGTTTATATGGGTATAAATTTAAAGTAGATCTAAATGAAGTCTTGAGCACTGTAGGTATTACACTTGATAATTCTTACACGGAGTACTTTTACTTACAGATGAACCACAGGCTACCATTATAAATATTTTTATTTCAGAACTGCAAATAACCATTCTTTATCTAACTATGACTGCAAGAAAAAAATAGCACAAACAAATTAAGAAGAAGTAGAACAAAAAAAAGTATTATTAAAAGAAAGATTTCTATAGGTAGGTAACCCCACCTGATAAATTAACAGCACTATCTTTGGTCCTCAGGGTTCAGCAGACAGGTATGTACAGGGGTATATGTATAACCCCCTGATGCTGTTTAGCAAAATCAATGTCTTGCTCAAGCAATACACTGTAGAAATATAATCTAGCGAAATCTAGGAAAAATGATGAAGAAGACCCTTCAAGACTTTACTAAGATTCCCTAACTACAGTCTTCAAAGAGAATGACCTTCCTTATACTCACAAGGGATTTGGGGTAACTAATATACTTCAATACTTCTCATACAAACTTATTCAATGACAGATTTTGTTGTCAGATTCTTGTTTTCACTCTCACTGAAACATTGGGAAACAATCTGGGAATATTCCAGGAAGAAATGAAAGAACTGAGGAGTCTTCCTCCTTTCACACTCCACAAAGCAGCTCACAAATCCTATCACAGTTTATCTTAGGTTCTGGGCAACTGTGGTCAGCCTTGGTGAGCACTTTCCCTGCTAAATGCCATCTTTCAGCTCACCTGTGACTTCCTACACAGAGATTTAGTCAGCATTTTGAGAAGTCAGCAAAAATATTCTGCATCTTGGCTCTGACATAAAATGTCATCAAAGTATGCCATGAAAAGCCCAGGAAAAATAGCTGAGAGGAACCATGACCCTGTGGAGCATGTCTATAAATCTGCACAGATCAGACATGAAGCTTTCATCATTTTCACTAAGGCACCTGCAGACAAAGGATGTGTGAGAGAGAATGTCACTGGAGGTTTTCGCATACAATGGCCCTCCTGCTACACTTAGAAAAAAAACATACCAAACAGATAGGAGTAGAGGGAGTCTCTGGAGCATGCAAAGGTCAGGTTTGAAAGGAGGAAAAATTCCAACATAAATAAAAAATAAATATTTGGTTTAAAACAATCTTTACAGTGAGAGATAAGCACTAGCGTGGCACTTTGTTCTATTTATTACTTGTAAACCAGCAGGACACAGAGGTCTTCAAGGACAATGACCTTTGTGTTAGCTTCCTTACACAAGCATTGAAAAAGATACTACCTGTCAAAAAGCCTTTCTAAATAGACATGACAAATATGGAGAGAAAGCAAGCAGTATAATTTTCTGCATGAGGAACTGAAGAGAAATTAAAAAAAAAAATAAAATCCCAAAGACATTGCAGGAATCACTAGCAAGGCACTAATGTGATCCCAGCTCCTTCGTTACAGTCACTAGTAGATGGCTATTGATACAGCAATCACCTGCCCTGGCACATTAACAATATGTTAGCACTCCCTGACAACTCACTCTATTACTCAGACTTACAATATCTGTAAAAATGGAAGGTAAACTATCAAAAGTATATTCCAAAGCACTTAAAAAGATCTGCTTTTCTAAAAAAAGAAAAAATAAAATAAATATTGTAAA
>JAOEGS010002130.1:0-46843 GCA_025447755.1 Corythornis vintsioides
AGCACAGGCTGGGGGCTGATGTACTAGAGAGCAGCTCTGGAGAAAGAGCCCTGGGGGTCCTGGTGGACAGGGGGATGCCCTGTGGGGAACTGTGGCAGAACCTAGGCTGAGATCATCTAGCAATGGAGCATCTTCCCCACCATATTGGCATCATTTCTCTGTGTGCAAGGAGACTGCAGGTAGGTTCTTAGACAGGTAGCTGAGGCATGTGTTTGTCATGTTGCTTTATGCTTTAATTTGTTGCATCTCAGCTCCAGGTTGGTGTTCCCTGTGCTGTTGGAAGGTCAGCCACTCTCTAATCTGATAAACAGCAATTTGATAAAGCAAGTATTACAATTGTTAATAACAATCTTGGTTAATGTTGCCTTTCTTTTCTGAAGGATCAAAGGAGCACAAAAAGCAGTTAATATATAGAGAGGAGGGGACAAAGAGGTCAAAAGTAAACTACAAAAAAAACCAACAAAAACAAACCACCAGAAAACTTGGCTGGATGTAGCAACAGAGTTAGTCTGTTTTTATGTGGAAATTCACTATAGCCCTGTCATATGTTACCCATTATGTACATGAGTATGTTTTAAATTAATAAGGGAGAACTGTGCATAAGCACAGCATGACTAACACCTCCTTTCTGTCCCAGAGAAAATGTGCAATAGAGGAGGTGTCACTCAGCCATTTCACAAAAGCTTCCTTGGCTTTCTTGCTGCAACTTCTTCCTCACAGGCAAAGCAAAACAAACACAGAAGCCAGAGGGGATGATAGGATGGAAATCCACGTTAGGCCATTTCCACCTTCTCTGGGTGGTTCCTCATGTTCTCCTATCTTCTTTCTACACAGACACAGAAAAAAACCCCCAGTTTCTCCAAATACCAAATAAGAAATTGTTTGTTTCAATTTCCACTAAAAATCTTTTTGCCAGCTTTGCTGTTTTCATGTACCTGCTGTTCTCAGGCCATCATCCTAGGGCTTTTTGAGATTCCCCAACAGGCTTGTGTTCCCTGTGCTTAACATCAGAGCCAAGACTGCACATTGCAGTCCAGATAATTCACCATTGTGTTGCTTTTTTGTTTGTAAATTAGACACAGTTATAATGCAGTGAAACCTCAGGCTGAGATCACTGGAGGGAAGAAGTATTTCTGTGTCTCAGGTTTGAATGGAAGAGTGTTCTTGGCAGTAGTTATGTGATTAATTTGGGCATGACTGTGTGACCAGGAGGGAGTACATCCTGAGTTCTGCTCCTGCCTTGGCAACAGACAAATTGTGTGATGTTGAGTAAATCAATTTTCTGTCAGTTTCACTTCAGCAGTAGACAGCTAGTAATATTTCATCCTTAGCTAGTTATGCATTGACCAGTGCTGACAACAGAAAGCTCCAAGAAGAATTAACATTAGTGGTAAAGTGCTCTTTGACCAGGTCAGTATTTTCTGGGTGTTGAAATGAGAAAAAAATCCTATAAAACCATTTGCAAGTGTGTTGGTGCCCAGACAGGAACACCACCACCCCCCAGGCTTTGCATCATGCTCCTTCACAAGTTCCATGCTGAAAGGTGAGAGAAGAAAATGACTGGGGAAGAGTTCACCAACTGCCTGACCAACCTGATTGCTTCCTATGATAAAATGACTTCAAGACCTGGAGGGATGAAGACCTGGCCAGACTGCCTTGAGCTGACCCTGCTTTGATCAGAGAGGTCATCTATAGTAACTCCTGCCTAGTGTCAGCTCCAGGAAAGGAAGATGTGTGGAAAAACCCGGCTCTGCAGGTCTCCAGGAGCTTCACCCAGGTGGGGTGTGTAGGGAAGAAGCCCACTGCTCACACCGTGGCTCTCTGCTGCCAGCTACCCACATCCTCCAGCTGCTTCTCGCTTCAGGAGATGGCGAATTGAGGATTTCAGGACTTTTCTGGCTGCAAAGCTGTCGGCCCACAGGGCCCGCAGCAAGAGAGCGAGTTTAACAGTCTCCTAAAGTTGGAGTCTCCTCCGACACCCTTATCGCGGGCACTTCAGCCTCCCGCACACCAACGCCTTGAATTATTCATGGCTATTGACGATCGCAGACACTTAAGTTCCCTCCGAGGAAGCAAACTGCAGCACCCTGATAAGAATGATCAAAGATTAAAGGAGATTAACGGCGGCACCCTCAGTGCCGGGGCCGTCCGGCCGCGCTCCCCGGCACCGGAGCGCCATGACGGAATGTGGCCACCAGGGGGCGCTGTCGACTCGGCGTTGGCTTCGCCGCCGCCAGCGGGAACCGGCCGAGATGCGGGGATGTCACAGGTACCAACTGGGGGAGGGCTGGTACTAACTGGGGAAGACTGGTACCAACTGGGGAAGGCTGCTACGAGGTGGAGATAAATGGAACGAGGTGTGAGATGAGGAATAACCGCTCTGAGGTGAGGATAACTGGTACAAACTGGAGCACAACTGGTAGCGTGTTGCAGGAGAAGTGGTGTGAGGTGGGGCAAACTGAGGCAAGGTTAAAATACCTGTCACAAGGTAGGGGGTGGCTGATCGAAAGTCGGAGATAACTGGCACGAGATGGAGGATAACTGCTATGAGATGAGGGGTAGCTGGGGTGAGGTGGGGACCAGTTTGTGCCAGGTGGAGGGCAGCCGGTAGGAGATGGGAGGCAGCTGGTAGGAGGTGGGGGAGAGCTGGTAGGAGATGGGAGGCAGCTGGTAGGAGGTGGGGGAGAGCTGGCTGCTGCCATGGCCCTTTCCTCAGCAAACTGCCTGTCTCTAATGGGCTACCCCACCTCACCATGCTGTGCCTTCAGGGCCCCCCTGTGTTTCCCAGCAGGGATGAAGCCATTCCCTCCAGCTCACTGGGTGGTTTGAACACTCTGGATCTCCAAAATACAGTGAGGAAAGCTGATGTGACCCTGGGTTGTGCCCTGAGGAGCAGGATGGGGGCTGAGGTGTCATGGTGAGGAGAAGGCTCTGCTTGCCTGGTGCTGGCTGCCCTGGCAGTGACAGCAGAGGCCTCAGATGGCAAGAGATTCTGTTGAAGCATTTGCAACATCTTACTTTACTGCACGCTGAACAAAGTCCCAAAGTTTACTGGAAGAGGGTGGGTGAGAAGTCAAGCTGCACTGACATAATGGCTTAATGCCACCATCTGAGCCTTTCTGGCAGTTCTTCTCCCATTTAATGCAATTGCTGCATGTTCACTGATGGGCTGACAGCTCTGTGGGAAGCTGGGTGAACTCGACGAATGCTCTCGGAAACAAATGCAGGGATCTAAGCTTCCTCCTGTTTACAGGAGAAGCTGCATAATAATATTGGTGGGTGAGTGGCAAACCAAATTTTAAGTCCTATCTAAAATGTGAATTCTCAGCTGCAGTCATTACAATACATATTTACTGTAGAAATAGGGTATACAAAGCTCAAGGAAAGGACACGTAATGGAAATGGCACGTTTTCATGTAGGTCTCAAAATACACCAGCTCTGTTTCCATTTCAGTCAGCATCCTAATTGCTGTGGGAAGAAGTTGAACTAATCTGAACACTCTGGACTGAGTATTAGTTTAAGCTATATGAAGAATTTTTTGGTATGGTAGTGAAATATCTCTGATCTGCTTAAATTTTTCCAAATTTAGATTCAGGGTTGAGTCATCATTATTTCCTGTCAAATGGTTTTGTGAAGTCACACAAAATAATGAGATGTCACTTGCCTGAATACATTAATAATTAGAAGGATTTATTGTAGCAGGCATCATGGGAAAGTGTAGCTTTCCCATTAGATGTCCTTAATTAGAAAAGAATGTGTCAGATTTCAGATCAACGTAGGGGAACTACAACTATCCATTAAAAGGAGAAGGACAAATAACACTAGTGACAGCCCTTGCAGAAGTACAAAGATTTAAATACTTTATAAATTAAGGGGATTGAAGGTGCTCGTTTTCATCACTAAAACTCTGTGACTTGTCTTCATCGTTGGAAGGATGAGATCTCTGAACTGAATTAAACAACATAAAGAACAAATGCTGATATAATTCTGAATTAGAATATTTGCATAATCAACGATTATTCCTTTTTATGTCTTTCATCAACATCTCCTTAGAGTGGGCCAAATTGTTCTGGAAAGTGTGCTAATAGGAGATTTTTATCTTGACAACGGCTATCTCTTGAAACACAAGAACTGTAGCTAGTTCAGCTGGTGTCAAGATGTGGGATAGAGAAATGATCTGACTGGCTGTTAGATAAAAATTGGAGGGCTGTTAGGTAATTCTAATGTGTGGGAGGCATTACTGTAAATCCAAATAGAATGAGGTGCCTAACTACCCAGGCATTTAAAAGGGGTTAATGTAAATACTCCAGTTTTGTGTCTTCCTCTTGGCTGTGGATAGTTCTTCACAGGCCCAGGCCAAGGGCAAGGGATTTACTGGGTGGTACACAGAAGCTAGAAAGTAAGTCTGACAAAGCTCACATTTATTTAGAGCCACGAGTGCTTGGTTAACATGCGGGCATATATATTTTATTTATGCAGTCTTAAAATCATGCCATGAACAACATCAAAGCAACAGTAGTTTAAGGAAGGGGAACACGTGTCTGCAGTTTATTTCAGCTTGCACAGAGGTGATGTTCCAAGATGGGGAGCCTAAAAATTTGCAGCATAAGCAACCTGCTCCCTCCAGGACATGGGATCTAGTCACCCTATGTCAGCTACACCTGAAAGTTACTACAAGCTAATGCTTTTTCTGCTGCCTTTATGAACTCAGTAAAGTTGGACCAGTGCCTAACTGACAGGTGGCCACATTACCAACTCATCAGCTTATTTGCTAGTCTGATAGTGTTTCATTAGAGTTGGTTTTGGTAAGAAAGCTGAATTTGTTTCTTATGGGGAAAGGAAATCCTTTTTGAGGAGTCGGAGCCCAACCAACATCATCTTGCTGGGTAAGCTTTTTAGTTGGAGTGACCATTTTCTGAAGCATTTTGCCTGAAGAATAGGATTCTGATTTTCATTACTGTTTATCCAAAGCATAATGATGAGCACTAGGTGTGGATTTAGAAGAGGGTAGATCTGGTTTATGGTGGAGATAGGTGACAAACTTGTGTAGTTCAATGGGATGGAAAAATGTGCATGTATTTCACTCAGAAATTAATTAAAACAAAGTGTAGGTAGAACTTCAGAGGCACGTCATAAACGTCCTTTTGAAGTACTATGTGGAAGCCCTTTTTATTGTTACTTTAACCTTTTCTAAATTGAACCTTTCATTGCATATTAAATCCTAAGAGGGCTAGGGAACAGGGGGTGTGTTCCAAAAGGATACATAAAAATCACCTTCCTTCTGCACGTCGTTACAGCTGGCATTTGTACTTTTAATGAGCTGAAATGAGAAATCTTGTAAACTAATTTGAACAAACTACAGCGTCTTACTCACAGCAAGATGCCTCAAACATCAATCAGCTCTTGAAAGTTTGCTTGTGAGGTACTTTCCTAAGAATCTTTCATCCTAAAAATGACACTTGAAAACTCTGCTGTAGATCTTGACAAGACTCACATGTGAATACCAAAGAGATGAGCAATGCATTGTGTTATTGTGGAAGGTGGTAAGAGTATTCCTCTTCTGAGAATAGGTCTAAACAAAGCTTACATGGCTCATTAAAACATAATAAAACCTGACTGTTTTACATATTGTTTTGTGAGATTTCCTAAAACACACCTTTATTTTCAAACTTTTTCTGAAAAACCTCTGGGAATAAGCAAAGTTCACTATGATAAAGAAATAATTTTATTGAGCTTCAAGAGCTGGAATGCCCACCTTGGCAAAGTGTGATGTAGGATTGCTACTTGCTGCACCATCAGTGGAGTTGGCTGTTCTCTTGCAGTAATATTTTTAGTTTTAAATTAAAATCTGCCTGAAGCCACAGGTGAGTTCTCAGCCCTCTGTAGGCCAAATGAAGTTAGGTGCAGATGGAGTTTGGTCTGAATCCTGTGAGAAATGAGTTTAAACATCTGCCTCAATCCTGTAGAGCAGGGGATGTAGAAATGAGATGCCTGAAACATTGTGGGACAAAAGAGGGATGCATGAAAAGGATTTTTCAAGGAACCTGTCTTCCTTTGCACTGATTTGTGAAGTCAATGGCTCCTTGCTCCTCAATGTGCTGGCCAAAAAATGGTCTCTATTTAGAGGTTGGGGAATTGATGGAAACAGTTAACATGTGCCCAGGCTCTTTTTATCTGCCTGACTATAAACATCCGTGGATATTAGTCCAGTTTGTGTATATTTTTCCAATTACCATGGAAGTGAACATTGCTGCAGTGTAAGCATTTTCATCCATTTGTCTTTTGAGCAAAACCAAGAAAAATAACCAGTACCAGAAAACTGAAAACATTGCAAAATCAGTAAGTTTTCATTACTGCTCATACAGATGTCCACTTTGACCTATGGTGATGCCATGACTGAAGTTGTCAGTGTTTTGGCAGGCTTCATTTACCTGATTTCATTAGCAGTTTATTCAAATGAGATTTCAGCTGTGGTAGGTTTTTATTTTGTTTGGGTTTTTTTTTTTTTGTGGGTTGTTTTTTTGTTCATTTGGGTTTTTTTTTTTAATGTGTGTACACTCTGAATGTGATTGGAAGGACTGTAGCTCTTGGGTGTATCCAGTAAATGTGGTCTGAATTGTCTTTCCATATGAAGCAGCCCAAACATGATTACAAGTAAGGACAAAATCACCAAAGCATTTTCTATTCCATGTGACTGACAGGGATGAATTGGCTATCACTGCTCTTGATGACTGAAGCTTCTGCTTTGCATCTTACATTTTTTTCAAAGCATAATGCAGTTTCTATTTCCCTGTTGTTATGATTGTATGAGACAATCCCTAGCTTTAGAAAAGGCAGCAGCAAGTCAGGGCATTAAAATTAAAGGGGAAAAAAAAATCTACACAAACCACTTAAGCACACTCATTATTATGGCCCTTGCTACCTCAGGCCACTGGAGAACTTATAATTTAGTCAGCATTATGCAGTTTGAAGTGTTTTATGTTCTGCATGGGAGCAGGCTGCAATTCAAATATCAGTGGCCATGAAAAATATGCACATACGTTTAGTATGAAATCTCCAAGGGCATAACAGAAGAGACAGGCACATGTAGCTGCAGTGTGATGGAGAATTTCTGTGAATTAATCATTTGGACATAGTTTATCACCATTTTATATTTTGCCAGAGATGCTTCCTCACCATTTGTTGGGGGAACTTATTATACATGCACGTATTAGAAAGATAATAAGGCTAAAGCCTTTGATGCTTAAAGGCAACAGGCTTTGTTAAATTCTGTTATGACACAGACAACTTCTCCACTGACAGAGCCATTCAGATAACAAAAGTAATTGCTTATTTTATCGAGTTTAGGGAATTGTGCTCCATTCTCCCTTCTTGCCTATTACATCAGCTATTATGACCCATCTTCTACCATAATTTAGAGGGAGTGGAGTATGTGCATTTTGAAAGCTTTTCCTGAAAAAAACGAGTGTTGTATTTACATATTTCCTTCATTATTCCAAAGTGCAAACACTTTAATGTATTCTTTCCAAAGAATCAGGGTGGCATGTGTACATTTGTTTATGTGCCTAGATATTTGTGTTCAGTGTGCTGTCTGGAGTGGGTAGGGGAATAAGGAGGGTGCATTTAGTTGTTGCTTTATACCCTCTTCTGACTAGAGACAATGCCATTGTAATTGGTATTAGCAAAACTACAAACAGAGCAATCACTTCTGACACTTGAAAAGAACTTTATTGACATTTACAAACACGTGGGGAATTTTGAAGTAGAACTTTTCTGTCTGCAAGACTTGGTATGATCAAAGGCCTAATAGCAGCTCCAGATTACTGAAAATGAGGCTACAGACCAGATTCCAGCTCTTTTGGGGAAAAAAAAAACCCCAGCCTTAAATTTCATTCAGCTTAATGCTCATAAAACTATCAGAAAAGTAGCACTGAAAGGAGAAAGGAAAAAAAGAAAAAAACAAAGTTGTTTTCAAATTTCATATGCCATATAAAGATTTTAAAGGGTACAAGACCAAAATTTAAGTGTAGGATTCAATATCTTAAAATTCTGCTCTGCTGTACAGTTTCAATACTTTAAACAACCAGTTTTCCCCTCTTCTAAAGTAGTATGACCACTATAGCAAAATGATGAAATGGTCAGTCTGGCTTCTGAAACAATATAAAACAATACTGACATTAACAGAAGGAAACTTTCAAACATATGTTGGGAGTTAAATGGAAATCAAAGAGAGTTATGTCTATTTCACTGTGTAAAAATATAATCATTTTCCAAAATCATAACCAAATAGAGAGGCCAGTTCTATCAGCTGTTTTATGAAAAAGGAATTTTTTTTCACCCAAAGATAGTGCACTTTGGAACCCCAGAATCTCTAGGGAAAAGGCTGTGACTTGTTAGCAAGAACTTTATTCCCTAATATTTTGTTTCTGGGTTCATGTGAATTCCTTGGTATAGTATCTGAACTCAAACACCTAGCATCACTGCTATCAGCTGGGTAGACTAGATGGCAGCTTCATTTCCCTGATGCTTGTTCTGCTTTTGTTTCCACGAAAAGGTCTTGTTAATACATCCATATATGTGTTTACCATATTCAAATGTGCAGCCAGATACTTAGTTTTGCAAGGACCTTTTCATCATCTTTTGAAGCCATTCCATGAGAATGGTAACAAAGAGAGCTTGCCAGCGATGGAATGGGTATTAACAATGTCTTTTACACAGCAGACATTCATGCATTTGTCTTGAGGCTGGCTGAGAAGACACAAATGTGTTCTGCATCTCAGTGGAGCAGCTGGCAAGATAAGCAGAGTGCCTGCATTAATGTGCTCTGCTGTAATTAGCTCCATAAAGAGGCAATTGGCCTAGGCAGAGGGCTATGCTGGAGTAATGAAAGTACATTTTTTCAGGACACTCTCTCTGAATAGCACTGGTTTGTACCGATAGACCAACTCATTTGGGCCAGATTATTTGTGACTAAAATATGCTCCATTGTGCTTGCTGCTTTGTCATTTGCAACTGCAAGGTCAAGACTGACAACACCTTCCTGCAGATTCGATATCCTTGGCAAAACTAAGGAGACTTAGCCACCACCTGTTCAAGTGGTTTCATGAAAGTGAGGGAAAGATTACAATTTGATATTTGCTTTCACAGATACTCCATCCCTACTTTTCTTTATAGAGAAGTCACTTAGGTTTGTTTCCTTCAATGGCAGCTGCTACTCTCTACAGCTTCTTGACCACATTGGATGCAGGGCTTTTGGGTCAGGAATATGTTGAGATTCACAGATAGGTTTGTGCTCTCTGTGAAGGGCTGTGCTACTGCTATCCTCAAGTCAGTATATGTACAGACAGTGCACCTGCAAATAACCCCACAGGCTGGCTGTAGTGCAGCTGGGATTTCATTTGTCCATTGGCTCAGCACCCAGCTGTGTGCCTGCACTCACACAGTGCTGTGCACACGCAATGACTCCAGCATACAGGTTACATCAGGGTCACTGTGCGTGCAACCTCTGTGTGTGCAGCAAATCTGCCATATAGTGGATTCACTTGAGCTTCACCATGTGCTCAGAGTGACTCCTCTGTCCCTGAGTATTAAATCCACAATATGCTGTGCATGCACACCGTAGTCATTCGTGACTGAGTCCTGAGCATCTGGCAATTAGTCTAACCTGCTGCCTCTGCTCTCACACACAGCCCAGGACAAATGTCCAAATTCCCTGTTTCCTATGAGAACAGTGGAAACTGTTCTAAGAACAAGGTATTGTATCTAGGGAAGGTCAGGCACATGGCAGCTACATGGAAGGAAAGCAGATCACCACACAGGGAGAGTGACTGAGAGCCACTCTTCCAGAAAGATAGACATAGCTGTTGATAAGACATTGTGCTGAGATCAGACTGTTTTTCACCCAATTGCTTCTTTACAACACTGAAATATTCTCTGGCTACAGCACATTCTGCATGACACTTCTGGCTCCTATGCTTCCCCTCCTAGGGGGTCCAGTCATTCACAGCCTATACAGAAATGGCATCAGTAGCTTTTTAGGTTTGCTGGGTGTTAGTCATGGCTTCTGTATCAGGATGTCATTTTACAGCATAGTTACTTTAGAATTGTCTGAAATGTTGGTAATGCTTTACTTGCAGCTACTGTTAAATTGCCTGAAGTTATTAGGAGCGCATCCTTCATTGTTTAACCTTCTCCTCCTTCCCACTTCCCACTCAATACTTTCTCCTTTCATGCTACTTTTGCACACTGCTGTGTTTATTGCTGGTAGTGAGAGTAAACAAACAGCAGTAAATGAGTATCGATTTCATTAGTGAGCAGCGTGGAACGTGGCAGGGCCAACCTTTTCCAGGTCTCAGGAGAAGGGTAGGGAAAGCTGGGCAGGATTTTTGATGGAGAATCCATTTTGATGGAGAAGTTTTGGTGACAGAGTTCTGATGGAGGGTATTTCCCTCCGCAGTGCTGAGCCATGTTTCAGGGCACTCACAGCCTGTGGTCTTTCTCTTACTTTTGATATAGATTTTTTTGCTTTTTAGAAGCAACAGCCAGTAAGTGTATGTGGTAGTCTCTGAGAGATGATGAATTTTTCGTTTCTAGTTTGTAGTGCTGTGGTCTCCCTGTCGGGAATGCATTCTTGCTCTTTCAGGCCATTTGTTTGGTCTTGGCTGCCCAGCTCCTCGCTGTTAGTTTACTCTCAACAATTTCTTATGCCATCTAGTTACAAGTTTGTCATGGTATGTTGCTGTTCCTTCTCTCCAAATGAACTACTGCTTTATAGATTCTCTGAACTATGGAAAACCCAGGTGATTGTGTAGGCTGAGTATAAAGACTGTAGCCTCACAGAGCACAAGACCTAATAGAGCAGCAGGCCTGTGGCCTACCTCCGTTGCTTAATCGAGGTTATAGACACTAATAGCAGAAACTGCAAAGGTAGCAGAAGTTGCAAGTAGGGACAGGCAAGATCAAAACGGCTCTGGCAAAAGTTATTTTAGTCAGGTAGGGGTTTTTTATTTATTTATTTATTTTTAATTTATTGCTTGGGACAAAGTATGAAGGCAAGCTAAAATTGCAGCAGCAAATAACCCCAGAGCGTGGCGAGTTCTACTTAGCTGGCATTAAGGTAATGTCATGTAGAAGCAGAATATTTGTGGTTAGCTAAAGTGACAAAAATACAGCTGCACTGCTATTAATCCTGTATTAATCTTGTAAAGAGATGGGATTTTGAGAACTAGAGGTCTTTGGAAGGGATCTACCTGCTTCCTCTGCATAGACCAGTTTTCTCTTTTTAGGCATTAACTGGACTTGTTATTCTGATTTTGTTATTGATAACCCAGCTAAGTAGAGAGCTAATCTTTACTACTCACTTGACTGTGAGTTTTATGAGTTTATTTGAAATCCTTGTAACAGCCCTTGAATTCTTCTGATCATTAAAGGTCCCAGCTTGTGAGTTTTACTGATGTTTAATAACAGGTCAGTAATTCAGGATGTGCTTTTAAAGATGCAGCTGCTGGCTAAATACTTTGCAATGTGAAAATCTGAGTGGATATGATGTAAAACATGGTCCTAATTCAGGAAAGGATGAAATGTATGCTTCAGGTTCTGTGAGTACACAGATAACAGTTGAATGTTTTGAAATCTATTGCATATATATTAAAGAAACACACCCTAGCTTGAAAGACAGCATTGCAGGTTGTATCATTCCATTCTGCAGAGGGCAGTAGAACATACACATTTACCTAATGCATGAATATGAACAATGTTAGTATTACTCATTATACTGTCACTTTCACTTTAAAAAAAAGTCTAAGTCATGTAGTAAGTAACTGCTATTCAGTATGGCTACAAAATTTGTTTATAAACAGGAAAATTTTAATATTTAAAGTATTTTTCTGTAGAAACAGGATAAATTTAATCTGTGAGAAGACAGACAGCCTATGCAATTTATGCAGCACTGTTTAATGTTTCACAAATTAGATTGGAACTGTAAGGTGTTTGCAAGTTCTCACTTCTGTTTTGTTGGTATAGGAGAGGTGTCGTAAACTGACCTTGAGAAGGGGCCTTATATGTTTGAAGCAGAACATCAGTTCTCATGTTTTTACTCTCTATTAAGGGGTTAATTGGATTCCATTCTGCTGTCATCTCAGCATTTATTTTAGTTCTTAATTTCCCCGGGAAGTGCTGAGGTGAGAAATGTTGGTAGTGAAACAGACACAGCTTGGGTAGATCTAAAACCACTTGAGCTGATATTGCTGGACATCAACCTTCCTAACTAAATAACTACTGAGTGGCATTTGTACTCAGTGGATTCTTTTTCATTTAGTAGGGAGGAATCATGATCTTCAAGGTATTTGTAACTTTGGCCCGTGTCCTTTTTCTTTTTTTCCAGTTTCTGCTCATGCCACTGTGCCTTTGGATCTTTATTTTTTTTGCCCCAGACAAACAAAATCTGAAGTGTTTAAACTGTCTGCATCACAGTTCTCTGTTTGCCTCAGATCTTTAATGTTTTGTATTATTGGATTCATGGTTATTGTACTATTGGATTGCAAAAACAGACTGGTGAGGAATAGTAGGGTGTTCATGGCTTTTCCTTCCAGGGAGATACAGTGCTAAAATGGGATTTTCATCTAAATAAACAGATATTACAAGTGTTTGTTGTGTTTTCAAAAGGGAATTTCAAAGCAAATGTGGGACTTCTCATGCCTACACTATCATTTTGACAATTCTAGCACAGGTATCCAACATGGATGTTCAAATTGTATCTCAGATATCCATCCTTGTGGAGTTGAAGTATTGCTGAGGTCAATGCTATTTGATTTGAAGTGTTTGCCTTAGGTTTTTTCTCTATGGTTTAAGTGAGGTGACTAGTAAGAGGATGTTTCATAGCCAGCTGTTTTACTTGGCAGGGTGAAACAGCACTTGAGGTGCAGACATTTTCAAGATGATTCATGCTTTAGCAGAACTAAATATGAAATAAATATGAACTATGAGAACATAATTTTGCTGCACGAAAAGAAAAATGTACAGGATTTTTGTTGGTGCTATTACTGCTACTTTCTGACCAAAAAAAAAAATATTGATACTTGCTCAAGTGGTGGTTTTCTGGTAGTAATGTAATTGCTTTCTGAGTTAATCAGTTGTTCAAATGTCATTATCACCCTCCCTTGATTTTCACTCACAACACTGTCTAGTATAGTGAATGCATCCTCCACTTTGTTTTGGTTTGTTTCTGTTAAGCAATAATGCAAATTCTGTTCAGTAAAGTCTATCACCTATTTTTAATTAGGTTTCTTTAAAAATGGAGGAAAGGAGAAAATGGGTTGGTTACTCCATGAACCTTGAAGAAACACTTTGAAAACATCAGATATTACATGAGAAACAGGGATACTCTGGTAAAAATAAGCATATTCAGGCAGGTATTTGGACTGTTATATTCCTTTTTTTTTTGTTTTATGTGGGTTTGTGTACTAGTTCACTAGTCACCTGCTTCTATACAAGGCAAGGGGGGTTGAACTTGATGATCTCCAAGGTCCCTTTCAACCCCTAATACTCTGTGATCCTGTGCCACACAACAGATGCTGGAGGCTGGATTCAGCAAAACCCTCTTGCAGTCACTTCACTACTGGAGTTTACATGTGAGAGTGAAGCACAGCATATGAGCCAGAAAAATTCCTGTTGACTTCAGTGGGCATTGAGAGGTTTGTTGTGATAAACAGTGTCAATAAGAGAGCAGACACCAGAGAAAAATCTGGGAATTAAAGTTTTACCACAACCTCCATGACTCCAGATGTATAAAAGGCCTGAGCAATGCTGACCTCTACCTGAATATGATCCATTCAGGCTTGATGTAAAAACCTTAGATGAGGAGTCACAGCCTATACCCACTCTGTAGCTAAAAAGAGATGTGGGTTTTTTACAGAGCTGTCAAGCTATTGCTGTTCATAAGCAGTAAATTTATACAAATTAATTTTAAGAGATGGAAAAAAAGTTGAGTTTGCTCACAGGTGATACATTTGGACTTCAACGATGTGAAAAATTTAAGAGCAAGTAAAAAGAAAGAGGGAGAGAGAGCAAGCCATAGTTTCTCCTTATATTTAATGAAGCAAAATGAATTTCTGGCTCTTTGGGAAAGGTGTATTACTAAGAGTCATTAATGGAACCTAGGCTTAAAATACACTCAGCTAAATTGCTGACTGAAGAAATGTCTGTGTAAAACTTAATGTTTTCCTTTTTGTGAATATTTTAGAATCTTCAAAAAAAAATTTTGAAGGAAAAAAAAAAATCAATGTTACACTTTTTACCATTTGCTTTAAAAAGGATTTTCCACTTGCTCATTTCCAGAAGGTCATCTCTGAGATGTACAAGCTAGCCCTTCATTTAGGTCTCCTCTTACATTCATATTTAACTTTCTTTCATTCTGTGGCCTTTATTAGCTGAGCTCAAGGAGCTTGTAGCACATTTTAAACAGCAACACTGGGAGGATGTAAATGCAGAATAATGTATCAGGACTCAAATTTGCATGGTCAAATGTCAAAAAAATTAGGCCTTCTTCAGAACCATGTCAAGAGAAATAACATAAGTGGCCAGCTCAACAGCAGGCATGCCATTATCAGTTAGTTCAAGCTGTCATCACTGACTGGGAGTGGAAGCAGTGGTCATTAGCTTTAACTCTGCCAGGGAAGGTTGCACTTCTCTTTATTTTATTATATACATTTTATGCCATATGACAGTATTTCACAGAGCACCACAATGGTTTCCTTCCTTGACAGGGCAAGGCAGGGGAGGTGCAGGTGAGGGAGTAGAGGAGAACACTTGCAATCATCTGTTGTCAGCTGGAGGGGGCAGGAATTGCACTGCCTATCGGATAAATACTCATTTAGAGTAATCACTTTATTTCAGCCCTGTAATGACATTAACAAGCTTGGAATACAGGGAATTACATGAGTCAGAACAAATAATTGAATATTCCACTGCTGGGGAATGCAGCACAAGTCTGACTTAGTGTCATGCACTAGCATACAATTAGATGATAAGCTTAAACAGCATATCATTGGCAATACGAGTATAAAAAATAGACTATTAATTGCTAAATTCTTAACCTGCTTGAAACTTGTATGAAAGTATTTTGCACGTCTTCTTAAACTAAAAGAAGCAGAAGAAACATTTCAGTAAGTCTTTAACAAAACAAGGGTGACTAGAAAAGAAGGGAAGGGCTGGAATCCAGTATCTAGAAGGAATAACTTCAACAGAAAAAAAAAAGACACCTTTTAAAAAATTTGTTTGTTTTCTCTAGACTCTCACAAACAAGGAGGCAGAGGAATCTAAAAGTGACTGATTTAGAATCTATTGGATTTATCACCAAACTCTAAGTTTAGTTTATGACACATTCTTACAGCATCCCAAGTTACTGTAATTTGGTGAGTTCCATCAATTTAATCTTCAACTAAACTGCCTTTTTTTGTCTGCACTTTTTGGCAGGCAGTGAAAAGGATTCTGTTGTGTATGTTGTGTACATTGAAAGATTTGGTAGAAATTCCCACAGGCAGCACAATTCCTCAAGATGGTGCCAGTTTAGGTAAAGACAGATGTTAGACAGCTGTTGGGCAGATAGAAGGTGAATGCAGAAGCAGCATCACCTCCACCACCTACCTAGAAAATCCTCTGAAAATCCCAGTCTTAACCAACAGATGACACCTTAAGTTTGCAATAATTGAACTGAACACAGTGGATAACATCACAGTCATCAAAAGGTGAAAAGATTAAACCATCTTAAAACTAAATTTCTTTTCTGGATCTCTGCTCATCGATTTCAACAGTGTTGGATCTTCCTTATTCTTAAAACAATAATTAGTCCTTCAGCTGCTATTTGTTTTTTTCAGGCCACTGCTGACCCTTCTCTTGAGACCTGAGCAGAGTACTTTGCTGTAGGAGGGTGTCAGACCTACAAAGGAAGAGCTCCTGTTTTCTAGATGAGGTCTGTGGACCTGTGCTGCAGTTCAAACTGGCAGGTAGGGGTTTTTTCTCTTTGAAAGGAATCTAAGCTGACAGGGAATTGTGGGTTCTGATACATGAAGATTTGCATGGCTAGCCAAGTCTCAGAGATCTGAGACTTGTCATGTTGAACACTTATTTCTGTTTTCTTAACAGAAGAGAATGACCCCACCTCTTGCTTTCCTGAAGATAAGGCATCCTGGGTGATCCTACTTCAGATTATCACTGGCATTTGGAAAACATGACCCACGTGTTTGACAGGTTGGCTTGAAGAAAAGCTGACTGGAAAGCAGCAAGCACGAGCTTTAGATTAGAAGGTCAGGGGAAATATCTACTGTAAGGGATGTAGTTGATCCCCAGATGGAATCTGGGTGTGCTGCTCCTGGAATGGTGTAGCTTTGAGATATATTAAGCTTTTTTAAAAGGGAATATTTAGTGCATTGCTACTAATTAGTAATACAATTTACATGACAATTTTTACTCAACAGATGGCATACTCTCAAGTACTTCCATCTCTTCTATCAGTAAGAATGCCTGCAAACCTCCTCTCTTATTTTTAATAATGATATTGCAGTTAGAGAATGTATTCACAATTGACTTATTTAACAAAATTTAGCTTATTAAAATAATATTAACATCTAAAAACATTGCAATTACTATAAACAACATCAACATTTATATTAATTTGCTATCATTTTCTACCTGCTTTTATGTGTATTCATTCCAAGAAGGCAATACTTTAATATATTAGTGCTATACATGCATATGCCAGGGTGTTATTATCACTTCAAAACTTTAATGACAGAGATTCTGCAGCCTCTCAGGAAACTTTATCTGGAGTGGAACAAGTCTTCAAACCAAGGCTGACTGAACACCAAGTAGAATCATCTCTATCACTTTGGTCATGTATGTGACACTTCTACCAGTAAGTGTCAGTTGTTTACTTACATCAAAATATCAAGTTTTAGAGAAAATAGTATGCTGCTTCTTTCTTTCCATTACACCAGTTGTGCCATCAAGAAAGATAAGTAGCTTCAACTTACATTATAGGTTCTTGATGTGTTGGCAAATTCTCTGTCTTCCATGTTCTTAGAAACCAATTGCTTAATATTTATTTCCTTGGGTGTGGTAAGTCTGTCTTTCTTGAGAATTAATTGTATTTAATTTTGTATTTAATTTAATATTATGAAGAGGTTTGACCACGCTCCCTTTAAGGTAACTGAACAAAAAGATTCCTGGAGAGGGAATTAAGCTTTCCTCCCTCTTGTTTTGGTGTTTTAAACAGGGGAAGCCACCTCCATGTGCAGTTGTTGAATGTTCTGATTCCCTGCTATCTGTCCACCTCTCCCCTGCAGAAAGCAACCAGAGCATCTTTGCTTCCTGCTTATCCTCTGATAATTCAGCATTCAGTGGCCTAATAATATGGATATTGAGGAAGCCTGGAACAGAATATTTGCTTGCTGACAAAGCATAAATAAGCTTTAGCTTGGTGCTTACAGCCAGATGTGTATAGCAGCTGGATCTAAAAGAAGAATTGGAGTGCTCAGCACTCATTTGAAGCCTGCATCCATATATGGCTTTCATGTCTGGATGAGCAGCAATTTGTGTTGTCAAATACTGCATGGGGGAGAGAGATATTATGACAACATTTGGTGCTTAGCTGTGAGAAGGCACTAGTGCCAGAACATATTTCAACATCAAGAATAGCTCCATTTCTCTACAGGCTTGAACAAGATCCAAGGCTTCAAAACATCAGATTCTTGTTTTGCTCTGTGACTTGTGGAGTAATCCAAAAGGGACATCCAAACAGGACCAGAGGAGTTTTAAATTAGAAATTAAACTTTGCTTTTCTGTGGAGTGACCTGTACCTTGTAGTGTTAGGCATGATTCATCTTGAGTCTTCTGTGACTACTCAGCTGGGGCTTATTACAGATTACTCCTTAAAGAGAAGGAGCTCTTGCTCTCCAGGCTTAGTTTGTTGGGTAAGATGTCTACACCCTCACAAATGCAAGTAGCTAGACTGAGCACATGCCACAAAGGTAAGCTGGGAAATAAGAAATCTTTATTTCATATCTGAAGACAGAATGATTTTTGATGTAGTTTTGGAGTTTTTTAAAAATAATGTTAGCATTTTAAATAGAAAAATACAGTAACATGCTGTTACAGCTGGAAGAGCCACCTCTACAGGAGAGGAACAAGAAGAGGTCTAGGTTATTGATTCTAAAAACTGAAGAGATCTCAAATTAAGAGATTTGGGTGATGCCTGAATGGAAACAAAGCTGCTATAGAACTCATAGGATAAGTCATGGCTACTGTGTTTAACACTGATTCAACCAGCATTTGTCTTTCCTGCTGATAATGCTAAAAATATTCTCAATTAGAAGCTTCCAACTGGGAAAGAGGAATACTACATTTGTATGTTTATAGTATGTTAGCAAAGAAGCATATAAATTAAAAACCAAACATTAATCCAGTTCCATGATACAAACAATATGTGTATAATGAATATGGAGCTCTCTATACTCACAGGAACTTTGGAGATATTTCTGAACAAGGGCTGGCATTTTCCTGGAAATGTCAATTTTTACATCAGTCTCAGGCTGGCAAAGGGCTGATGGGATGACAAACCCTACTGATGTGTTTGCCCAGACCAATGCTCAGGACAACATTTCCAAGACATCTGCATCTTTGTGGATTTCTGGGGTTGTGCTGGTTCATGGCCACTCTGCCTGCTGGTTGAAAGGAGGCTGACAAGGCAGGTAAGTACAACATTTGGCTTACCTGTTCTTCTATTTTTCCTCACCTCATAGTTTATTTTCAACATTTCTCTGACCTTGAGAACACTCAGAGGAAGGAAATTTAAATGTTGCAGTCCTCATCCTACTAGGTTGAGTGACCCAGTGTGTAGTGCTGCAAATGTCTTTGATATGTCATCCTTTAAAAACCTGTATATAAATAGCTTTCATGGCTGTCCCTTAACATAGGTGCTGCTTCTTTCACTTTGAAATGTATGCAAAAACATAAACCAACTCTCTTCCTTTCTCTATTCTTGTAAACAAAAGACTTGTATAAAATGTACAATAATAAAACTGCTGCTATGAAGCTGTTACCTAGAGATTAGGAAGAGATGCAGTATTTGTCATGTTCTTAATTTAATTTAATTGAAGATATTTTCATCCTCTTCTCTAGTACAGATCTATGGAACTGCTAATATGTGAGTCATGGTCTGTTTTGTATAAATTACAAATATCTTTCTGTGGCAGTGTTAACTATCAGCCCCATATTTGTTCATGATGTCAAGTGGGTAGCTCCACACAGGAACTTAAACACACGCCCATGGAGTTCAGAGTAAAAGCTGTTCAGACATAGTGATTTTATTTAGCCTAAAATCCAGACCATTATTACACTGATTATTCCCTGATTCAGTCCTACTGATTTCAGTGTATTTGTGTAATGATTTGTCCCCTTTGAGATTCCCATATGTTAACCTAGAAACCATGTTTACAGATTGTAATCCTTTGTGCTCTACAGGCCTGAGCAATCAGATTAAAATAGAACAACTTTAAAGAGACTTGTTATTTCAAACAGAACAAATCAAAAACTATAATTTAGGATAGAATTTCTTGTTAATATTTTTCCATTGACATGACCAGTTGTTATAGACAAGACATTGTTATGGTGGCCACAGGGTGAGTAGACCTTGAGAAGAATTGTGCAACTTGAAGAGATTGTTAAAACCAGATGTTCCATTTGTTTCCCATACATTCTGATGTGCAAGTGCTCTTTGAGGACATAGGTGTAGAATAGCTACAAGTCACAATACAGATAATTTTATATTAATAAATGCTATTAGGGACAGGATACTAATCCTTTAAATTGTATATTATTAATTTTGTACGAAAAAAAAATAAAGTGCCCCCAAAATTTCTGTTTGAGAAAATGCATCAAAAAGTGCTATTTAGCACTAAGTTGAAAGCACCTATTTTTGTAAGGGTCCATGGGAAACTGAAACCTTAGGTAGGTGGTAGTGAAATACATAGTTAATTCTGAAAGCCCATAAAGCACAACTCTGTGTTTTTATAATTCAAAGTATAGCCCTTTGAGGCTGGTGCCCTGTACGTGGCCCTTGCAGTTACTTTCACTGCAGGCACTGCAGAAGAGAAATACCATCTTCCCCTGCTACAATTCAGTCTTTCTCATTAGATTATGAGACACTTTCAGGCTGCTATGCTGAAGAAATTCAGGGACTTTTACCCTTGCGTAGCTTTAAAGCCATGTCCCATTTTTCAGAAATTAGTTTCTCATAAAGTCTCTTAATTGTTGTATTTTACAACAATAGTAGTTTTCTGAGTTAACATTAAAATGATCCTTCCATCGTTTTTTACAGTTTTGTTCAGCTGATTAACTCTAGCTGGTTTATCACTGTGACATTCATTTAAATTAACAATCTGCAAGGAAAGCAGATAAAATGCTTCACATGTGCCATTAAGGGGGTAGTAATAGTTACTCAATTAGCCACAGCTACTTCAGGTTCCAATCTGTTCCTTAATGGTCAACACAAGATCTTAATTTCAAACAGGATTAACCAACAGAAGTATTTCAAGAGGTAGTTTTACTTAGCAGGTTGAAACATTAGTGATGAGGAAAACATGCTGTTTGACTTACTAAGCATTTGTACTACAATTGTTAATCACATCTGTGAAGCTCTGCTGAATCACAACCTCTAGTTGCAAGAGTCTGGTTGATTGTCCCTTCACAGTCAACTAGCAACAGATCTGAACCCTTCTTCCCATCACATGGATGGGGGCAGCTGGGGAGTTGAGGATGGGGACAGTCCTGATCTTACTATAAAGTTTCTCTAGCATTTTGTATGATAACTTTGATAACTCCTGCAAAATAATGACAATAATTAACATTTAACAGTTATTGAAGCAGCTGCATGTTAGAAATATGATATAAAAAATTGTCATAGGGAACACAGATAGAATAAGAAAACAAAAAACCAATTTGATGGCATATAACAAATTCTATTCTTAAGCATTTACACACCAGACAAAAAAAAAACTGTACTGAAAGAACTCTGGCAATCTTTCTGTCTTAGGAACACTGCTGTAGAGCTGTGTTTGCACCTTAATACACTTCCAGTATATTCAGTACTGCATTAACAAAATGGCAGCTCTGACTTGGAAAAATATGAGCATGTTCTTTATCTAAAATGTGAGAAGCATGACTTAATAATTTTAACATTTAAGAAGTTCTTTACTTAAGAATTTTAAGTAAAATGTTTAAGAACATTTAATGACATTCTGTTTTTACCACCCTGTTGATGCTGCAAATATACAAAATAAAATGAGTAGGTACTTCCAACATACATGCTACTAGGATTCTGAAGCTGAGTGCTTCTGTGAAGATTAATTAAACACCATACTAATTCTGTACAATCAGCATGTTACACAGTTTTTGTAGGTGGGTAAGCCAAAGCATGGAGAATCTTCTTTGCTTGACATTACACAACTAAGCTTATACCCTTGAAAACACACACAAAAAAAGAGTAAAGTAAGGAAGAAATATGTGGAAGCATGAATTAAAAAAAAAATAAAAATATGCCTCGGTGACTGATAATTGGAAAAACATTTTGTGGTTTATTGAAACTATAATGTAGGATGAAATTTTGTCATGAGATGAAAGGGAAAAAAGTTAAGACACTCTTGAAAAGACAGATATCATCAGATCAAATTTGCTTTCTAACATCTCCCTGTTGATTCCTTGCAGTTTCTTTTCAAAGGACATCCGTTTCATCAAACATTCCATAATTCCTTAACTATAAAATGATCCGTGGCATTATTATTCACAATTAAAACAAAACTGCTTGTCAAAATAAATGAACAAAGTGCAGTCTCTGATGCAGTATCCTTGACTTTTTTAATCCTGTTTGTTTGTTTGTTTAAACACTAATTGCAAAAAATGATAATCCATATGAGGTCACCTGGGCCCATGCAAATGAGTTTTTATTGTATGTTCTGATACTGTAAATATTTATTTAGCTGTCCTAGTTATTGGACCTATTCACTATATTTTTTCCTGTGAAGGGCAGATTTCTCTGTTAAGACCTTTGTAAAGGAGACAAAACAGTAAGGTAAGTTAGTTGTAGAAAAGTTCTTTTAAATATCAATATGCAATATTATGTATATTTTGCATCATCATAAACTTGTACAATAACATAATAACATATCATCCACATATATCATGGTATAAAATAACCATTCTTTTTTACTGTGTTCAAACAGTGAATTGACAATTCCAAACCAAGTTGCATTTGCCTTGAAATTCTGGAGGAAATATATGAAAACAGATTTCTGTGTCTTTCTACATTTCTATTTCTAGTAGGTGTGGGACAACCATTTTTACAATAGACCAACACAGGTAAAATCTCAAACATTGAGAAATGTATCTTGACACTGGAAATGTTGGATAATATTATTTTTTATAATAAATAATAACTGACAAAAGTTATTAAACTTCTGTCATGCTTTTTATCCTCACGTGTACCTTGGCAGGTTGGACTTCTATAGGAAATTTAGAAATACCAAGGCTTCTTTAACCTGTCTGATAATTACCTTTAACATTTCTATTACAAACATACAAGTGAAATCATACCATGTTATTTATATTAAAATGTGTCTCTAAATGCCAGATGCTTTTATTTTTTATTTCTCTTTGAAATCTTTCAGGCTTCATTCTGTGTAGCAATGCAGAATTCCATGGTCTTGGACTTAAGCTTGTCTCTGTGTATATACTTTGAAGGAATTACAGTTTTCCTGTTAAAAAGAGGTATCTTCTTTTGGTTTAGAACAGTTTCAACCAGTTTCAGTCTCTGTTAAATGCTGGGTGAAGCTGCAAAAATTTAGACAATAGAAATGTTTAGTTTTTGAACCACAAGCAGACAAGATCCTCCAATCTTTTTTTCAGAGCTAATTGGCTATTGGAGAATACAAAATACTAACCTTACAGCTCATTCTTTCTTTGCAGATATAGCAAAAATGGAAAGTGATCTTAGACTCATATATTGACCTTTTCTTCCCTGAAGTCCAGATGCAGCAGCCAGGGTCCCCTTTCTGAAGCTTCTGAAGTTAAATTCTTGGGAAGTGGTTGTGTGCATAGACTCCAAATCCTCATCTGCACTGTTTCATTATTTAGCAATGTCTCTTTGTCTGACATAAAGACTCCTCATATGGGGACATCAGAGCCATTCAGAATCATTTCTTAACATGTAATTAATTCCATATATTCTCTTTGTAACTTCCTGAGTGCAAGCTTCTTGTTTATGGGCATGCTTTATTACATGGACAATTTTATATGAAGTCTTTAAGAGTGAATTGTGGAACTGCTTCCTGCAGCTGCTCACTGTGCTGTGCTGCTCATTCCTCATCCTGAGTGAGTGGCCACCTCAGCTGCCTAGGACTAAATTTGCTCCCTGACTGAATGACTGAAGCTTTCAAAATGCAATCAGAAATGAATAATATATGATAAATGCCTATGTTCACACCCGGATAGCCTGGTTTGCATGCAAATATTGGCCTTCAGATTGTTCTCTGTGTTTTAGAATATCTGTAGGAATGACCTGAGAATGGGAACTTTCATGATGCATTATTTTAAGCATTCATGCCACATCACTGTTAAGTGTGAGAGCACTCTCTCTCCACCAGACCTTTCATGGTCCTGAAAGTTTTAATGGGCTCTTCTTTGTCACCACAGGGGATCTGTATTCTCCATCTCTTAAGCCAATTAATCAAGCTGCCTTCAGTTTTGTTTCATAGTAGAAGATGTTCCATCACTACTTGAATATATGGGATGATAGTGGCACCAGAGATATGGTGCCATCAGGAATTTTTTGACAGGTGAAATTAAAGTGGTATGTCTATTAGTAAAGAGCTCGTTTGCATGACCTCAGGGGAGAAATCTGGTTGATAAAGTGGCAGTAATAAAATGATTACACCTTAAAATAGGTAAATGCACAAATATATACTCATGCACATGCATGCATATACAAACATGCATAAATGTGTGCATACATTTGTGTGTGTGTGTGTGTAAATGTTGTGAGAACACTCAGAAGCATCTATTGCTCAGACTTCATAAGTAATTTGGAATTCTTTACCCTCTGTGTAAACATCTAGCTGCACTCTCAGGAGTATTTCTTCCCTGTGTTCCATCCTTGATGGTCATCAACATGGTCTTCTGGAGCTATGAAGCTAGCAAGGCATGTCAGGGAAGGTAGAAAACAGCTTCCCAAAGGTTGCTGCAGTGTTAAGATTTTCCTTAGCATGATATAGTTCCCAGTGTCTTCATTCTAGGCTGGTATTTTAGAGATCTTGACCTGACCTTCAAGAAGCTGTCCTAGAAATGCTTCATCCACCTCAAGTTTGCAATTCTTTTGTCTAGGAATTCAGTCTCCTAGCTTATAACTAAGTCTTATATCTGCAGAGGAAGCTTGTAGCAAGCTGAAGAATTTCTCCACCACTTTGAACCTGAACATGCTTCTTTGTGAGGTTCAGCTTAGACCAGAAATCCAGGATGAGAAAATGAGAGAAAAAATGCATGGTAAGAATGCCATTCCCACTGCCTCTCAGTGAAGAAGCACCTGGTAGTGACATGGAAAAGAGAATCAGAGGTTTCAAAATTCTGACTCAGTAGAGTAGCCCTTGCCTTCAGAAACTGGGTATAATAATGTCTGTAGAAGCTGCTTCATCTTTTGTAAAGGTGACTTTACCCTCTCATCTGAAGTAAATAACTATTCCCTGCATAGTTCTCATTTCTTTTTGACATTGAGATGTTTTAAATTGAAAAAGGTGAGTCTACCCAGAACATCTGCATGCCACATGGGATTCCTGTGGCCTTACCATCTCTCTCTTTATGAAGAAATCTACATGATGCTTTACATTATGCATATTTGTGTATGCACAGTGCAAAATAACACCTTTAATTATATCAGCTTGCAGAGGGATACAACAGCTAGCAAACATCAAAAGTTTTTACCATCATGTGCATTCCTATCACAGCTATCTGTTGGCTTCTTGGACTGTGTTTCCTTAGTACAATATATCTATATTCTGTATGCAAATTCCACCCTGAGTGATTTGCCTGTTTTGTAAGCTAGACTGCACCTGTAACATGTGGGATTGAGTTAAAAATGACAAGTAGACAAGCACAGGGCACATTATCTTGACAAACCCAGCCTCCAAAAATTAGCCTGTGCCTGAATTATTAAAATAACAAGGAATATTTCACTCAGCTGGGGAGAAATGCTCCTAATTGTCCACTTTAGCCAACTTCTTTCAGACTCCACGATCGGTCAATTTACGGTGGTGGCTGCAAATTCCTGAACTCCTATTAGAGAAAAGTGCAACAGCAGCCCAACACACCCTCATTTATTTTAATAACCTGCCAAGAAGACATGAAAATGTTAAAGTTGGAAGGCTATAACATGACAGGAACCTGACTTGTCACAGCCACATTATAATCTAGTTAAACTACTTTCTCTCTGCCTTTCATGTCTTTTCAGGTAAGTGGAAAACTAATTGTCAAATTACTAATTTTGTTGGCATTAATATCGATACTAAGGCTGGAGAAGCAGGAACAGATAGACTTGTGTTTTTCCTTCATATTATGCTGGAAAGCATTCTGCAAATATAAAAGGATAAAATCAGAGCCCAGTCTTCCTATCATCACTGACCTATTTCTTTTAAGAGACATTGAAGCTCTATAAAAAGGCTCATTAAAGTCTCCGGGTTCTTTTATTATTATTTAATGCCTGGAAATCTTGTTTACTTCAATCTTGTTTCCTTTGTGCATAATAGTGTACCTGATGTAACAGGGCCAGTATTCAAATCTAAAGTATTAATGGCAGAGTCTGATCTTGCAGGAGAATACAAGGAACTGCACTACCGAGAAAAAAAACCCTTCAGCAATGTCAGGGTCACACTATCTTTCAAAATCAGCTGTAAGTAGGTCATGCTTCAGCTGCAGGAAGGGTTGAGAACATTGCTGTAAAAAGTGCTTGGGATGATTGAGGAGTATGTTGAGAGAGCTGGGGACAGCTCAGGTGACTGGAAGGAGGACCTAATAGTGATGAACTTGGAGATACGAATCCAGCTCCAGACATGCTTCTAGACCCTTGTACCTACAGGGGGTTACTTGCCCTACATGACATGAAGGCTTCTAGGTGCTTTCTCAAGGCAGGACTGGATCTATTACTTATGCCTTCAATCCTTTTTTCAGCTGGCTTTTTTTTTGTAGGGGCAGCTGTTCGTTTGGCTGCTTGTTTCTTTTTCTTCCCCATGTGATGATACTGGGAATGGCACTTGGCTTCATAAGTGCACAGATTTTACTGGCCATCATGGTGCAGACACCTTCACAGACACCTTTCACAGCAATACACAGAAGCTTTTCCTACCAAGCACTTAGCTTTGTCTCTGTCTCATCTGGAATGGGTCTCTTACAACGGGTCTAGGGTACAATGGCACACAGTGGGAGAGACATGGTACCATTTCTTGTACAATTTGGGACAGAAGTTATCTTCTATTGTCTTTTACCAGCTCTTCTCTGATGAAAAGAAGCAGTCCCACAGACTCAGCACATCAGTTCTGTCCCATGTGGAACCAGAAAATGTAGCATCAGAGGACAAAATTATCAGTGTTACTGACAGGATTAATTGTGACTGCACTCAAGTGAGCCCTGATGATTTTCTAAACATTTCCTTGTGGAGAGTATGAACCTAGGCAAACCCATTGCATCCCTAACAGTTGTAGTTCTGTATGGGAAGGGAGAATGAAAGTCTGAAAGATTGGCTACACCTCTGCCTTATCCCCTCCTCTCTTCTCACCACTCACCATCCTTCTTGCAAAATGGGTATGCTAGGCGTGGGTTCTCACACAAATGTTTGCCAAGTGGCTTTATTGCAATGAGCAGGAAGAGAGGAGAAGGAAAGTGGGTGTGCTGGAGCACAAGCAGGGAAGGGTGAGCTAAGTGGTACAGTTAGCTTCTCTTTTCCCAGATGATAATAAGAATCCCGTGCAAACTTGAGATGATAAATGAGGCAGCTAAGGGTATAAGAGCAGTGAAGCAGCAGATAACTGATTTTCTCATGCTGCTGGCAGAGTAGGGAAAGTTTCTATAGTCCCCTGAGAATGGGGTCACCTGAGAGCAACTGTTACAGGGGTTCACTCTGAGAAAACTGGTTGCTACTCCATGAGAAGTTAAATTGGCTTTTGAGAAAACTCACTGATTCCCAGAAAGACTGATGGTTTAGGTCGGATGGCATTTTTGCCAAATCATTTTCCTGCCTAAATAAGCTTTAAAAATAATTAGAAATGAATAGATTTACACTTATTTTCTGCTGGCTACATCACCTTTGTGTTCACATGTATATATATGTTGCACATACTCTCCTGTACTTGATTCTACAATGTACTTATAAATGTACTTTATACTTTTTCTATTGTCTGTTTAAAAACGTCTCCATTTTGGGAGACAAGAAGACAGAAGTGAATGTTTAACTTGCCATTAGCATCTATATTTTATGTTTGAAACATTTAAAAGCTTCTGTTTTAAACGAAGATAAACATGTCCCCAAACAGCTGTGCAAGGCATGAAACAGAACAATTGAGTAAGCATCAAAGTGCTTAATAGATAAACCAGTGCTGGATGTGGCAAAATAAACAGCACTTAATCCCTTTATAACTTGAGTAAATAAATACAGCTTTAATTCAGATACAGTTTTGCCTTTAGGTTGCTCTGTTCTGTTAACACCTATCTGTCAGCAGTAATACCATGTAAATGAACCACTCTCAGCCTTTCCCCTTGCATCTTGTTTAATCCTCTTCCATTCTTCTAATCATCCTACACACAGAGGCCAATATCTATTTTCATCTGGCGAGATAGGATCTCCTAAGGAATTAAAGACAGTTTCCACTTAGCTCCACAGTAGGCAAAGGCTGGGCTGTGATCTGGGGCTTTAGGGACTTCTCATAATGCCTGGTGCTCTCTAGATCGAAGAATTGAGTTCTGGCTACTGGATTTTTAATCCTCCTGTGGCTGATGTTGGATGCTCCAGTGATTTAAGATCTTTGATTACTCAGAGCTTGGCCCTTTGATTGAGTGAACTTCTGAAGACAGCGTGACTGATTTCAAGTTAGTGGTTTTAAGCAACTGCTGGAAAAAATAGATAGGAAAAACCCTGTGATTAAGATGCACTGTCTCTCTTTTTAATTGACTTTCTGAAGCTATCTGATGCTTTACTCTCTGAACACAGAAGAAAAACTTTATAGATCAGTATTTGTTCTAATGAAGAACTCAATTGTCACTGTATTGGTCTGTACTTGTTTGAGGTGAGATGCCTGTTAAAACTGTAGACACTAAAACATGTATTTTAAAAACATACTTCTCACAGAGCATTTAAGTAGCAGCAAATATAGCCAAATATAGCATAGGGCTGAGTTAAGCAGTTGAAATCATTTCAGTTAGCAGCACATTTTCAGATACTATATATTTGCCAGCAGAAGAACTGTATGTGCATAAAGGCAGGCAGGGGACATGGAAAGCTGTGTATGTTGGCAATTTGAAGTATTAGCTGTTTCTGAAACTGAACATAGGTGTTTTAAAACTGAACATAGGTGTTCTAATGCATCTAACAGTATTCCTGCAGTCATTCTAAGGCAGGTGGATCTTCTCTGCCAAGAAATGTTCAAATAACATTTGCCTTTTATGAAAATAAACCAGTTGTTTGGGTTTGGTTTGGTTTTTTTAAAATTATTTTATTTTATTTTATTTTTAATATAATTTTAGTGCAGTTACCTTGTTTCAGTATGGTCCTCAAGAAGAAGGGTGCAGAAGTTGTCTATTTACATCTTAGGTGCCTGTTAAAAACAACAATACCCTGGTGTAAAAGGTGAGATAAAATACAGGGTGTGTACTGGGGGGAACTGCTCAATTATGTGTCTTGTTGGAAGGTCCAGCATCTCTACCTTGGGGAAAAAAAAAAGCAAAAGTAAGTATAAAAAAACTGACTGAAAAAAAGAGTGACTATGTGGGAGCCAGTTCAGTTTATCCACTCACCTTATAGGAGAGCTGCAGAATTATTAAGAGATGTTAGTGAGCTATGGAGAGCTCCCAGATTTATTTCCATGTACTTATGAAAGATTTTAGACATGTTTCATTCCTTGTTGCTTTTGCTTTGTGCAGTCTCTGTTAGCTTAGTTTTTGGTGCCTGTCTCACAGTAGTTTTATATCTTTCCCACAATTCTCCTTCACTAAGGTTTGCAATCCTCCCAGATTTTGCCTTTTGCATGAGAGCTGCACGACTGGAGATTGGAAGTGTTTGATGCTGATACCCTTTTGTTCTATGTGAACATCCTCTGTAATCTTCTTGAGCGGGCTTTGGGGAATACACAACTTTGCTTTTGCACTTGAAACTGAGCTGTGTGAATATGCTAATAAACTGCATAGATGACTTTGGGACTCTCATTCCTACAGCCCGTTCTGCTGCAGTTCCAGTGGGCACATCGTTGGTCACCTGGACATGCTTTTAGGTGTGCACATGATGTGGCAAAGCTGCATAACCAAATACGCTCCCCGTATCATAATTCATTAATTAATACATTAATTTTATCAAAGGTGTGCTGGGACTGGAATAACAATTAATGAGAAAAAGTAAAAAGCATAATTAGTAACATGCTTTTCCTCTCACAGCTTTTTTTCTGGGTTCATTCTTCCTGGTGCCCTAATTATTTCCCATCTTTTAAAATTCACTTTAATTTCAATTTAACTCTCCCTGGGCATCCAAACTTGTCTGTTTGTTTGGGGTTTTTTTTGTTGTTGTTTTTTTTTTTTTCTGAAAGACTGATTGACAGCAGTTTCAAAACTCTCACAGTGCTAATTAAAACCTTGAATATGTGTCTTTAAGAAGCTTGAAAGACTCTGCACTGCTGCAAAATTCTGGATCCTGTGCTTTGAATGAGTTGGTTTTTTTTAACAGCTAATATAAAATCATTATAACCTGCCTTTCCTCAGGCTTGATATCCAGCTCTCTCCTTCACACTTTTTTATCACTGAATTTAGAGCTTCTGTTGTCAACATGAGGAAGGGAAGCCCTCCCAGGCACTGATACCTGCTCTGTTTAGCCAATGTCTTTTTACACTTTGCCTTTTCTGCTTGACAGAGCTGGACAGAGTTTACCAAAGTGCAGTACAGTTTGACTCACAGTCCTGTGGATACTTGGGGAATCCATGTTAGAGATATCTTACCACCTCTGGTCTCTTATTGATATAAGCATTCTGAAATATTGTTGTATTTAAAGGATTTTTTTTTTTTTTACTTTTCAATACAGAATGATCAAAAATAGAAAATATTACCCATATTTAGTGTAAGTATTCTTGTACTTAAATGCATGATGATTGAAAGTTTAACACTGTCTTAAGTTGAAGAAGCACAGAAAACCAGCATAGTGACAAGAGTTAACAGAGCTCAGTATGAGTTGATTGGTGAGGGATCATTTCAAATGATCTCAGTTGTTATAAAAACAGCCACTAAAAAAAACCCAGCATCTCTTCCACTTGATGATAAGGACTCTTGCCTTCCCATCCCCTATACCATGCACACTTTCCCTGGACATTTAGAATGTATGTATTTCTTAAGTCCCTGCCTGCATCACTGCTCTGTCATGGTAGTTTTCATGGGAAAAATTGCTACCCATCAATTTGTGAGCTGTTGGATTTTGTAGGAATATATCATAAGAATATCAGGGTATAGAGAAGAAATGGAAAATGCATTTAGCTATGGAGGGCAAAAAGCCAAATGATACATTTTTTCCTTCCCTATGCAAAAATCTATCTAGCAAAATTATTATAAAGAGCTAACACAGTTATTCTTAAGTAACTGCTTTTATGACATAGGAGAGAGTGGCTATTGGTAACACTTCTGATTTTAATATGAACAAGAAACTGTGTCTGGTTATAGTAACTGCCTGCTGTGGCAGTGATTGTGCCTAATTACAGTCAGAAGATAGCCAGTTTCAGCCTCAGTCAAAACCTGCTTTTTGGGTCTGCTGTGCTCATAGAAGTGGAGGGGATTATCAGATTTTTACTCCCTACTACCTCAAAGGACCGTTTATCAGTCCTTGAACACTCTGCACCTTTTCAGATAGAAATATTGTTTAAAGACAAAAATAAGAATATTCTTTTCCTCACTTTTAAATTATTGGTAGCACTTACAATAAATTTGCCCTAATTAAAGAGTGCGAGGCTCTGTATAACATGTAATACAAATACTCTTGCCTACAAATGCTTACAAGGTAATTTTATGGCAAGGAGAATAGATTCTAATCAGCTAAATACAGATTGGGAAGGTGGTAGGACAGCATAATGATCCTGTTTTGCATGAAAAGCAATAATCTTAGTTGATCACACTCTGAGACAGACTGTAGTTCAGAAAAATGAATAAATGTAAAATAAGACAGAAAGATGGTAATTTATTTTTTCTGAGCAGGACTTTCTTATCAGCGTGCAGACACTGGAGGCTCCCTTCTCCTCTTGATGGGTATCAGAGAGCAAAAGGTCCAGCTGATAAAATTCTTTAATGATCTAAAGGTAACTTTGGGAAGTAGAGGATATCAGATATTGGAGGCTGAATGAACTATTGCTCTCTGTATAGTAGCAGTAGCTTATATTTCATACAGTGAAAAAAAAAAAATGAGCAAAGTTTGAGGCAGAATGACTGTTTATTTAGCTTTGTAAATCTGGATTTAAACAGCAGGTGGAATAGAGGGAATAGAGAAATGGTAACCACTGTGTTTTTCATCTTTCCTCAATGAATTTGTTCCTCTTAGTGTTCTTGAACCAAAAAAAAAAAAGAAAAAAAAAGAAAAAAAAAAGAGAAAAGAAAATAAGAAAACTCCTGACATTGTTATTAATCATGTTTGTTATTGCAGTGGTTAAGGGTCAGCCAAATATTGATCCCCATTTTGCTAAGCTCTGTACAAACACAGACTTGACAATCTAAATAGACAAGTTGCAAATAACGTAGAACATGACTGGAGTAAACTGGTCATAGCTGAATTCATCTTGTCAGTCCCACAATTAATTTTAGGAGGAGATGAATAATTCAAAAAGAGAAGCAAAAGAAAGTTGGCTAGTGAGTGATTGAAGGGCAGCAAAAGGAAGGATGTGGAAAAAGCTCTGCTGGAGTCATATTGCTGCTACTCAGTTACTATGGAGTCATCTCTCTCCTCCAAAACAGAAAACCATAGCCTTGTGATTGACAATAAACCTGTCTTCAGAACTGTGTTGATTTGCTTTGCAGATTTACAGAGTTCCTGGGCTCCTCCTTCCTGAGGAGATCCCAAATCATGATAAATTCCAGATATTTATTAGTGAAAAATTAATAACGGTAAGCCAGGAGGTTTTAAGGTTGGGTGTCCAATTCTTTATTTGACAACTTAAGTGGTTGCTTCTGTGGCAAACAAGTAGAACCTCTGAGCAGAACTGAGCTTCAAATACACTTCTTAAAACAGGTAATTTGATTTCACGTTAGAGTATTAAGCATTAAATAATTTTATATTAATCTATGCAGCCAGTCTTCAAAATAGCTATTAATAAGAGAAGCGTTTGTATGAAAGTATATATATTTTTAAGAGAGCAGAGTTTTGCTCTTATTGGTGAACTAAATGTGACTTCTCAATTTACTTTCTTATCATGTCCAGACTCTGGCTCTGTAATAGGTTATTATATGTTTCAAGCTTTTGAGGTTTTGGATATGGTAAGAAAAAATGTGTCACTTCTGGCGTATACAGTAGGTAGTTTACTTTGTAAAAAGCCAATAATTCAGGTTTTTTCTTCTCCCTCCAAAATATAGGTGACAGGTTATTTATAAAAACACATCTTAGGTGAGTAATTGAAACCTCAAATTTTTATACTCCTTTAAGTGTCATTTTTTTCCCTAAAGGCTGTTATCAAAATAATCTAAATCACTTTCTTTATATTAATCAAAGAATTACAGCACTTAAATTTGTAGTTGTCACTCACATAGTTTGTGCCTAAAGCATTTTGAAATTGTTTTGTGTGGTCTTTTCAATCACTGTGGGGTTTTTTTTTCTCAAGAAATTTTCAACATGCACAAAGAATGGGATCACAATTGTAATGAATTTCATTCCTTTGGGACTTTGAAGGTGAGGTGCAATCTGATCTCCAAGGGTTTTAACAAAACTAGTCATTGTTTTAGGAATTCTAACATTAAGTGCAGTCAACAACTACTCAAGTTAGGAACATCTTTTTCAGCAAATTGAAAAAAACCACAAGTTTCCTACTTAATGCAACAAAATCTAATGGAATCTGTAAATGAGCATCTTCAAGAAATAATTTCAAGTTTTCATACTGAAAATTCAAAGACTGTTAACACCTCTTCATTGCTTTGGGCATTTTAAATTACAGCAGGAATCCTAAAACAGCACCTCCATTATGACTTTAGACTAGATTAGGTAATTCATATTATTATTACTAGGAATTATTTGTTCATGCTGTAGGAAGTTGGAAAAGCAGAGTATTGCTATATTAGAACACACAGGATTGTTAGAATGAGTATTTTAGTCTATAAATAAAAGGGACTGAGAAAAAAGATTAATAGTTCAATGACTGATAGAATAGATTCATTTTATTATTGGACAGTCATCCATAAAATAAATGTGAAAATAATGTATCTGATATAGGCTAATGTAAACAGTTTAGTAATTTTAAGTAGACTCATCAATTAACTGCACATAGTTGAGGTCTAACATATTTATCTTTGACTGTGTATCTTAATCAGCTCAACAGGATTAATCTAAAAAGACTTATGGGAAAATAAATATAAAATTTAGCACAATATCATTGAAATATACTTTCTGGGGTGATAGAGACTTTTTTGTCTCTGAGTTTGTGAATTAACTGTAAAGCACAAAAGAGAGGAAAATTTATTATTATATATTAATAAAATATTATTTCAGGTATCTTATAAAAAGCCTGTTAAACAGTTTAACACTTTTCTTAGCTCCTTGTACTTATAACAGTTAGCAAAGACAGAATTCATAACAGAAATAGTAATTATTAATATTTAACACTTCGTGTAGTATGTTTTTGTAGAGCAAATAAATTTTCATAAATTATCAATTGAAGTTAACCACCACTTGTGTAGTCACTCACATCCAGGGTACTTATCTGTGACATGTAATCTCCAGAAATTGCACTGAATTATTTTTAAAAATAGGCTAGAAAATCAACAGTGGGAGAAAAAAGCCCAGGAAGGAATTATGTTTCGATTTGGACAAGTGCATTGAAAGAAATAAAGATATAAATGTGTTCTTTTTCTTCATTTTATTCAAGGAACAGCCAGAACTCCTGGGTAATTTCTTCACCTTTTTGACAGCCCTGACAGTAGTGGAAGTTGTGGTCTGATGCCTTTCTTTTTTTTTTCTTTTTTTTCTTTTTTTTTAATCAGTAGGACAGCAACTAAGAATTTTATTCATGACAGCCAAAGAGTCAGAACAAGACAAGAAAGGTAAATTTCCTCTGGTTACTTTTCCAAAGTTACAGGCAACTCTGCAAATCCTTTGAAACTCTATTTGTTATATGATTTTTCAACCATTTTGTTGATAGTGTAATAAAATTGTAGATGAGAGCAATGAAAAATAAATTTCCCATGTAATTTGCACATTTGTTTGAATTCTAAGAATAATGAGTTATTGAAGCTAAGCAATTACTTTGTTTAAATTACTAATTTTGGAAACCTTTGACATATTACTGAAGACAGCTCTGACTCTGAAACACATCTCAATCAAAATATTAATAATAGCATCATAAAAATGTATATTTTTGTTATTTGTTTGGAATTACACTGCTATTATGACAAAGTATACAAAAAAAAAATAATCTCCTTTAAGGACTGAAAATATGCAATTGTAAATTCTCCTTTAACAATCAGCACTAAATTCCATTCTTTAATGATTTTGAATAAACAAAAAAGGTTGTCACTTGTTACATCTATCTATCTATCTATCTATCTATCTATCTATCTATCTATCTATCCAAAAAATAGTTATTTTTTTTCAAATATATATTTTATTTCTATTATTATATATTGTGTAGGTAATAATACACATTATTATTCCACTTGATGGAACAAAAAGTGCAGCAGGGGAGAAGATTCATAGTTCTAGGTAAATATTTCACATATTTAAGGAAGTGGACAAATTGTAGTCCACGGAATGTTTTAAATTCTTATTGGGCTTATTGCTTGTGTTTTTAGAATTTAGACTCCAAAAGTATTCTAACAAAATGCAAGTGTCATAGGTAGCATTTCTTAGCATTTAGAATTAACACAGCCTGCTCAAGCCAATGAATCAAGGAAAAGGAAAAGCCAAGCTTGCCTTTTAGAGATCTTTAAACAAAAAGACTTATTTTGATTGTAACAAAAACACCCATAAATCTATGCACATATATATTGATCTTTCTTTCCTCTTAAAAATGACTCTGTCCCAGTAAGTTGGCATATTTCATAAACAAACCAACAAATTATTGATCCATCATATACTCTAAAAATCCTGTGAAGAATCTAGGTTGCTTTTAAGTTCATGCTTTACCTAAGGGAATGAGAAACTCCAAAATGAAAAATAGATATTTTAAAAGAAGCACAAGTAAGAGAAGATGTATAGCTACTTTTACTTCTGCTTCACCTTTTTCATTCTCTGTTCATCAAAGCTATTCTTTATCAACTAATATGTGATTTGGCAATATAGTTCTTTGTGGTGGCTGTTAGTTACCAAATTAACAGATATCCCTATTTCTTACATTACATTAGTAATGGTAAAATAAGACATTGCTAGTGGCTCCTTATTCACTCACTGATCCATTGACCACCAAGATGTAATTCTTCTCTGTTAAAGTGTAATAGGAGGGCTGCATAGGCTGGGCTATGTTTACAAAATTCTGCCTTGAAGCAGCTGAAATTCCTGGACTTAGGCAAATACCAGGAAAAAAAAAGAAAAAAAAAATATTTTGGACACTTTGGTACAAAACTGTTCTGAAAAGGACTTATCTCTGGGCATCTGTCTAATACTGGGTATGTTTGACCTCAGAGTTCCTCATGTTCCTGATAGTTTTTTGTCCTTGCCATTTTTCTCCTTGCTCTCCTGCACAGCTAGATACTTTTCCTCTCTGTGACTCTGTGAGCAGCTCTGAAATCCCCTGGTGGATCTTCACTGGTAAGTGTGCTGCAAATTTGCCTATACCATGAACTAGGGCATGAATCACTTGGTCTTATCTGCACAATGGCACAGCTTCTATGAGAAATATATGAATAGCTCACAGTTACTTTCTGCCTCCAATTCCTTTCATTTCTTGTCTATGGCAAGTAAGTAATGCCTTACTTTTAAGGCTGTTCTTGTATTTTGCCTTATTATGTGAATAAGAGGAAGGCTGAAAAGACCAATCAAACCTTTGCAGAGCAAGGTAAGAGTTTATTACAAATATTTTCAACAGTAAGCATAAAGAAACCTTAAGCAGCACACAGGATCCTTATGCTAACTGCAACATTTAAAAAATAATTTGAGAAAGAAAAGCTTCTTTGTATGGATCTAACAACACATTGGACTCCCTGAGATGCAGATGATGGAGCTGGTTCACAAAGTTGTACTTGACAGAACTTTTTCCCCCTATCTTGTATCACTGCAGGGTAAAGATATGGAAGGAAGAAGCCTTTGTGACTGTGGCTGTTTAATGTTTGTGTGCCCTCTGTGTCTTGTTACAAAGATTGAGTACTATGAGTTGTGAAAAGACCAGCACCTCTGATTGCAATTTAAGGGTCAAGGTCCTTACTAGAGTTTTCTGGACTTTCATTTTACTTTGCCACCTGTGTGTTGAAGGAAATCTCCAGCCTTTGTGGAGCTGTGCTGCTGCTGAGGGGGTGTTAGGGAGGAGTTTCTGAGCTGTGATTTGAAAATGGAAATGCAAACAGGCATTTTCTGAGCTTACTCTAAGGTACAGATGAAGGTTTTAGAGAACAGTGGTGGAAAACTTCCTTCAAACTGGACATGGACTCATTTATTGAGGCAATATGAGAAGCATAAATCTTTCCCTCACTTTTCTGAGTGAGGAGAAAATCTCAGCACAACAAATAGAAGTATTAGCATTCACTCCATCAGAGTGATATAGAATGACTCAAACTGAGCTGCTACTCTGAAGGCTGATTTATATTCTCAGCCCACTTGGTCTAAGATGAAGGCTTTCCAAATAGGAGTACTTTATACTTAGGGGCTTAACATGTTATACTTGTACTTCATACATATACTGAGGTTTATTTTATTTTATTTTTAAAGAATGCTAAAAAAGAAAGTGAAGTTATTACTAACCACTGAAATTCAGAAAGACATTTGAAATGTGTTTGTAGTGTAGTTGTGTGCTCAGTGTATTGATTAAAGATAATTGTATTATACCTATTTACGAAGGAAATCAATGATAAATAATGAAAAAAAAAGCTTCTAGCTAATTATTTAGCTCATATTATTCATAATGTAACAAAATACATGATACATTACTCATTATTTTATCACACAGAAAAAATATCAGAAATTTTAAATTACTTTGTATATCCATGAGTTTTCTAGTTGCTGGAAATATTTAATTTTTCTAACTTCCTAACTTGAAACATATGGAAGTGTTGAACTATATTGCCCTACAATTATTTTTATGAGTCTGACAGATTTTTGATTAGGTACCAGCTATTAAAAGTTATGATTAAAAGATACAAATGTCAGCTGATTTTTAAGTTCTCTGGGAAGGAAGAAATTGGAATGATGGATTCACACCCAGTGTCTGAATACAAATTATTTATTTTTCAGAGAATGTTAAAAGATAAGTCAGGAAAAATGTAAAGTGTCTCCATTTAATGATATACAATTGCTCTCAAATATCTGACTTCACTTTTTGATTTGCAAAACAAAGCCACCCTTAACTGATCCGTTCTTGAATGCTCAGTAATGAAAAAGACAGGGTGTAGAGTGTTTGTCAGGAATACTGTAGCAAGATGCTTAGTAGAGCATGCACCTCAGAAGTGTTGTGTTAGGAAACAACATTTCCACATTCAAATCCTGATTATCAATTACTTAAAACCTGTGGAATTTCTGTTCACTCTAATACAACAGTAAGATTAATATTTATTTGAGTAAACAGGCTTGAAAAGAATACAGAAATCTGATAAATATGGATTCTGTAGAAACTGTTTACATTTAAATTTTATTTCACTTATGCATGACAAAAGGTTTTCAAATTGATTTAGAGCACCTATTTGCAAGGAAGTGTATGAAGTGGGTATCATTTAAAGTTTAAACCCACAATACTGACTTGTACATTTGAAGTAGAAGAAAATGAACGTGTGCTTGCAGACACACACATCTATATGAAAACCAAACTTTTCAAGGAATAGTGGTTGTTTTGCTCTTTGGAGTGTCTCATTTCTCCTTCTGAAACATGCTCCTACAAGGCAGTACTGCATCTTTGTGGCTACCTGCAGGTCTGGGGCTTCCTCAGGTGCCAGTGTCATCCTGTCTGAATGCAATGTGCCCATCAAAGCTCCCCTCCTCAGCCTGACAAGGGAGAGAAAGTACAATGAAAACTCATGAGTTGCTATACAGACAGGGAAAGAATTCACCAATTAGTCATGGGGAAAACACACTCAACTTGGGGGAAATTTATCTATTGCCAGTCAAATCACTGTAGGATAATGGGAAAAAATCTTAAAACTTCTTCTCCTCATCCCTCCCTTCTTCTCAAACTTCACTTTCACAGATTCTCTACCCAACATCACAGGGGGACAGGGAATGGGGGTTGTGGTCAGTTTGTCACATATTATTTCTTCTGTTCCTGCCTTTTTGGGAAAGGAATCTTCACACTCTTCTGCTTGACTGGCATTGGCTGTACTGGACACAGGAGCAGCTTCTGTCAGAAGCCACCCCTGCAGCTCCCCCTGCTACAGAACCTTGCCACAGAAAGCCATCACCTCCTATCCTCTCCTACATGGGGCATGCAGAATAACTATATATATATATCTGAGTAATGTCTTCCATGGCTTTTTTCAAACTAGCCCTCAGCTGTCTCTACTAGATATGCCAAAGTCACTGCATAGACAGTAGGCCCCATGTGAGTTTCTGCCTCAAGAGCAGGAAAAGACATGCAGAGTGGCCAGGGTTGGAGAGACAAAGCTGCATTTCTGGACAGATGGACAATCTCTGCCCCTGTTTTGGGCTAAGCCTCAAAAATACAACCTTACCCACCAGCAGCATCTGCTGTTAATTAGAACTGCCAAAATAATGAAACTTCTGGAAAACACAGATCTTGATTTTGACCTGAGTTTAGATTTAGTGGCAATTCCTTTCCATATGTTTTTATGATGCATCAATACCTCCCTTCCCAAAACCACATCCTGTTTTTATTTTCTAAATGTTGCAATAGCAGAAAGAAAATCAGAAATTTGTTTACTCACAAGTTACTATCAACACTAACAGTTTGCCAGATGTCTCTCTCTGAAATTCACTGGGTGGTTTTAAGAATAAATGTAACTTACTCTTTGAATAAAGTCTTAGAGATTTGTCCTCCATTCTAGGCTCTTATTTAAATCTTGTTTAAACTGATCTCTGTGGCCAAATGCAGAACATACAGCTCATTGTGATTGTTTGCAGCATCACATAAGAATTCTCTGCCACCCACTGATGCAGAAGAATCAGTGGCCACCTTTTAGCACATTTTCACATTGCTCCATTCATTAGAAACCTTTTTCCTAACACGTCTTTAGACCTCTACTGATGTGCACTTGACACATCTCTTGAACGTTTGCCAATCAGTCTTCTTCCTATTATTTCTGCTTGAACAACAGGACTTTCAGGCCCAGACTTTATCTTAAATCCTGTAGCTTTTACCTCCCACTTCTCTTTTGTTTTAGTGGGAATTTTGTCTAAGTGAAGCATCCATTCAGAATTTGATCTCCCAGTGGTTAATCTCATTACAGATAATCCCATGTACTGAAAATCCTTCCAACAGGATAATCTCGTGAACAGCTTCCCTCTGCTGCCTTCTCACCATTCTTTCAGGAGTGAATAATTTTGATCTATTAAATAAATGGATCTCACCTATATATATGTAATTTTCCCCCAAGTCTAATCAGCTGGTACTGAAGGTCTGGCCTCCTGCTTTCCATCTAGTCTGAATTCATTACTAGGCAGTAGAGAACCAGGTTTATGTTTTGGTAACCACTGAAATATATAATGAAAGAACAGCAACATGGAAAATGAGATTAATATTCAAAGGCTGTGACAAAAGGAAGCACATCTGAAAAATATTATTACCCAGTTTATTAATACTTAACTATTAACTGTGGATTACAGAGATATAATTTATTATAATAATTTTACTAGAAATTAACTGTACATAAATCTATGTGTATGCCATATTTCAGTGAATGTATATAAGAATACAAATTTTACTTTATTCAAAGTAAAACTTTATTTGGGAACTGGAGACTTAGTCAAGTGCCATAAAGCATGTACAATTTACCAAAGAATAAGGCAAATTTTTGTAAATAGACTTTTAATTATTTTTAATTAGCCGATGTCTTAGATTTTATTGGAATTTAATGTACCTCGACAAATACTCGAAAAAATATTCCTCAAATAAATTATTCAACAAATTTTGCCCTTCTACATGAATTAATTTATTCAGTGAATAATATTCAGCCAGCTACAGAATTGGTCAAGTGCTGTTAAAAGCTATTTGCTGAAGAACAATTTTGATGAATAACAGCAATACTCTTTGAATAATACATTTGACAAAGGCTACCTGACCAGTTCTATTTTTATCAGGTTAGAGATTTTGAAGTTTTACAACTGAACAGCCTCAGAAACTCTAGGTACACAAGAGCCATGTGAAACAGTTATTTTAGAAGTTCTTGCTAATACAGTGAAGCAGGGAATTGTGAATATCTTGCAGTAGTTTGCATACCATTAATATCTTCTGAAAACTTAGTTTGCAGGACTGCTGACTCCACAGATAAACCATCTGATTGTTTTGGCTATTTAGTGTAATGCTTAGGAGATGTTTTATTCTCTTTTTCTTGGTAACCTGTCTACACCCTTCAGGAGTTTCAGGGCTTGTGCCATCTGTCCAGCAGCTCCAAGACAGTGGAAGCTACTGAATTCTTAATGTCTTTTGAAAAACAAGGGCATCTCCAGTTTTTTAGATCCAGTCTTATCATGGGACTGACTTCAGGTTCTTAAAATAAAAATGCTATAGATGTGAAAGAGTCAGGACATGCTGCAGTGACCTGCTAAATTCAAAAACACTGAGAAGCAGACATCAAAAAGAAGCATAATCTCTCCAGTTCACTGACCCCAGGATTTAGAAGGACTGTAACTGTGTGGAGTAGCAGGTTTAGTCCTGGCCTTATTGAAAGGTAGAGGAATATGGTCTGAATAAATAAAGCAGGAGTGTTATAGGGGTGTGTGTAGGTTTAAAATAGGATTTACTGGAGTGTAAAGCTTTGAGCTTCATTCACTACAACACTTCTGGAAATTAGATAAACTGCTACACTGAAAGCAGACACAAGGTTAATTAATCCAAGCCAGTTCAGATTGGGATTGTCTGGGTGTTCAGCACTGTGCTTTTATTTAATTTATAAGACAAAACCTCCTTGTGTTCCACTTCTTCCTCTATGCATATTTGTCCTGCCCAAACTTTTGGCAGGGTCTGGTTGCACTTGGTGTGTTTGGGTGATACTTGCACAGCCCTTCTGAAAAATGATCAGAGTTTGCAGACATAACTGTGCCAAATGGATTGAAAATATAATGTAAAATCGATTTAACAAAGCCCAGCTGGGAAGTAGGGTACTTCTACATGGATCTGTGCCTTGATGTGCTCCAGCTGTCCACTATTGCTATAGCCTTATGAATCTATATAGTTAAAGCTTAAGCATGTCAAGATGAACTGTCTTCAAAAGTTAAGCCTATAGATACACCTTCACAGACTATGTCACTATTAAATTAGCCCAGCATAATAGCAACAGACTTCTAGGGCTGTAAGATCCAACATCCCTACTATACATATTTCTATGGGGTTTACTTTTGGCTACTCCTAGTCTGATCCCATGTTCTTCATGCCTGATCCCACCTAATGTGCATGAAGTGTGCTGCTGGAGAGTGAGCTCTTTACAGTTTAGTTTCATCCAAATAGACTCTCTGAGATGGCTACACAATGTAAATGAAAACACAGTAACTTCAGTGAATTGAGAGATTTGCTTCAAAGTGCATTCTTTGCTTTAATAACACTAGCACAGACACAGTCCTCATTGTTCTGTGTTAGATATTAGATAGTCATGGAACAAAATTACACTTTTATTATACTTTTTCATTCAAACACACAGAGAGACAAGCAGCTGAAGCTTGTTGAAGTCTACCCTTCAGGTTTGTTTGAATGAGCTTGCACTGGTGAATGGATTGAGCAGACAGGAGAAGCGAGGTATTCAGGAGTTGAGAAATATAATTATTCCATAAATTAATTAAATCTGGAATGATAAATGTGTTAGTTTTTGTCAAAGCAGCAAAGCATTGCACACACTGTAAACTATTACAGTGTATTAATAGTAGTATCTCTTCTGACCTGCAAAGCAGTTATTAGTCTCAGTTACAATGCCAGAATAAAAACATCATTTAAATCCTTATTCCTACAAGTTTTGGTCTCTGTTTTTTACTATCTATTAGAAAATCCCAAATGGTATGAGCAAAGACCTTTAAAGTTGCACTCCCTCTGGAGTCTAACAGTTTTACTGTAACTGCATCTATGAGTTAGAAATACTATGAGACAAAAGCAGGCTTAGGAAACCTCAGGTCTGACCTAATTATCTACACTCTATTTCCACTCTTCTCCAGATACAGTTATATATCTGGAGGCCAATTAATTTTCATGCTATGTACAATTTCTCATATTTTTGTGTCTCTTGCAGTCACTTGGAACTTAAGAATGCTGTAATATTTCAGTATAATAACAGAACATAATTGAGATATTGTGATTTAGGGATATAATAAAGAGCTCAGCATCACAGACAACTTCTTTATGAACTAGGGCAGAAACATAAAGCTGTGTGCTGAACATTTCAGACAGAATTTGAGATGAGGAACACTAAGAGCCAAACCTCTTCCACTCGTCTCCATTTTGGCTGGTGCAACACAATGGACATACTGCAATGTATGAACATGTTAGTAAGGTCTCAGATGCCCTAGTAAACCATTATTTATTTGGTTTTGTGATTATTCTGCTGCATAAGTTAGACTGAATAATTTCAATCTTCTGTGCCTTTGTTTCCTGGTGATGACTTTCAGTTCTGTTTATACAGTGCTTTCTCATACCACTATAGACTAGCAATGGAGAGGAATGAAAACTTTTTTTGTCAATTATCCTAGTTACTGCCTTCTGTATTATAAAATAGCATCCTTCTAACTAGGTGCATGAAGCTGTTTCATCTATCTGTAGATTGAGTTCAACAGGACATACACAGCACTGCTCACCAGGAGTGAGTGACACCATTTCTGTGCTGAAGCATTGACTTGAGAACCAGCAAAAATAATAGTTCAGAGAGAGTATTAAACCCTCCCACCCCAAAAAAAAACCCCAAACCCAACAACAACAAATTATGGAATGAAGAACATTTAAAAGAGAGAAAACAAGTAAGATGACATACAAATGAAAAATGCCAAATTTCTAAAGCACTGAATGTTGGACTGGTGATATTACATCAGTGGATAGTTCCCAAAGCCCCATGTAGTATTTGTTCAAGTGTTCTTTGTATTAGGTGTTGTCTGCCCTGCCCTCCATGGTGACCTAATGCTTTCTAAAGTAGAACAAACATTGATATTTAGCTTATATAGCTTTTCCATTTGTACATACACCTCAGCCTGGCACCACCCTTACTATTATTATTAAAAAAATATGTGAAAAACAGTGTGATGAGTGGTTGAAGTATTTATTTTGCTCACTGAATACACACTGAGTGCTCCATTTTGCTAACAAGCCTGTGGCTGGGCAGCACATTGTGTTCAGGATGAGGAAAACTCTACAGATGGAGGGGAGGTTGTGCCTTTCCTTGAGAATAATGTGCAGCTGGGAGAGGCATCTGGGCTGTGTGGCAGTGTAAGTCTGGATGGCTGGAAGTGAGGTGGATTTTACTAATGTGGGCTTTGCATGAAAGGAAGGTAGATGTGCAGCCAAGCTTTGAGGTGATGAGGATGAGAGACTGCTGTAGAACATTAAAGGGTGCTAGGAGGTTTGTGCATGTTAGGAGTTTGTTATTAGCTTGAAAATCAGAGCAAAAGGGAAGGACACCCCTGCAAGGGAGAGTTTACAAACCTCTAGTTTCAAGCTGCTTTATTCAGCAGTCCTGACTGTTACCTTAGAGCTTGTGCTATCTTAAGCTTAGCTTTAGTTTGTGGAAGCTTCTCAAGATCCTCACAGTGGGAAGGAGGTTTCTCTTCTGCTGGTTTGGGTGCTATTGCAGGTGGGTCAAGTTCTGCTTGCAGTTTTTGGGTGGTTTGGAGCCAGATTATATGATGTTGTGGGACTTTGTTTAGTAGGGGACAATTTGCTTATTTTAATGCCATCTAAGCTTTCACTTGATCTTTTTATTTCTCTTAAATAAAACTGTTATTGATTCTTTTATTATATCTATACCTGTTTATATTTGCTTAAAGAAATGAAATAGAAAATTGACTTTACTGTAGAAACACTCTGATGGGATTCTTCTCCCCAGCTCCATATATATCAGTACTATAGAGAGTATATTTTATGGTTCTTTTGATTTTGAACTTCTGGGGGCACATCAGAGAAGTAATTGGTAAGGAAATACAAGTAAATAAATGAACATGGAAGAAGGATGCTTCTTACAATGTGTGGGCCCATAAGCTTGGTGGGAGAAAAAAGAATAGGCCCTTACAGCTGAAAGCCCAAAAGGAGAGGGCTGATGAACCCAGTCAAATGCTGCCTGGTAAGTGATTAAAAACACACAGGTGACAGCCTTTCATCTTGAAGGCTTTATTTCAGCTGCTTGAATCTAGTGAATAAACAACAGAATTGGTAACAGCTGAGAAAATAATGACCAATGTTATATAGAACATGGAGGAGAGTGAAAAAGCTGCTGAGAAACAGCAGAGGGAATAGATTGAGGGAGGAGGATGAGGAGGAGCTCCCTGGCTATGGTATCCTCTCTTGGGCTGCTCCAAGGAGTAAAAGTGTTGGTTTATATTTGTCTTTGTTTCTAACTACCTGAATCTGTTTTAATTGGACATAAAGGAATTTTCCTTAAGCTGAATCTGTTTTGCCTGCAGCAATAACTGGTAAGCAATCTTGCTGTCTATCTTCACAGGGATAGTTCTCCAATTTCCATGCTGCCCTGTCCCACCCCCCTGAGGAGAGTCTCTGAGAGAGCATCTGGGTGAACACTTGGCTATTAGTCACATCTCACCCACACAATGACCCATAGTAGTGAGAAGTGTGAGTATATGACTTGAATCTAGGGTCTACCTTGAAGCCATAATAACCTTTAAAAAATCATTTCAAGTGGTTGTTGCAAAACCAAAGTGTATGAAATGCTTAATTTGCTTGGCCTTTCTCATAACTTGAAATACTTATATATCACCTACTGAATTAAACAGGCTAAAAAATGCTGTGGAAATTTTAGATTCCAGAACAAGTAATGTATGTAGACATTCTAACAGAGGACTTGGATAATTCTAAAACTAACCTGGAACAGGGAAGCTGTTAAGTTTTCATGTAAGAGGATGACAAAAAGCATTGCTGTGACTATGAACTAGTAAGAGTGGGCAGAAGACATGATTTTGCAGATCAACACACATCTATTTCCACACAGGTGGAAAAGTATAACTATTGTCTTTAAATATGAATGAATATTTAAATATATAGTATTTAATATATAATATAAACTTATTAATATATAATATTAAATAGAATATGATGAATTTAATTGAAAAAGTTAAATAACAAATGACAAATTGTCCTGCCTGTATGATCTGGAGACAATAATGTAAATTAGAACTTCTATATATGTGTGGTTTTGGTTTCTCCACTGCTGCTTTGCAAGATGTGTCAATGATCCATGTTGCTATGGTGTTTTATTCAGGTTGAACTAAAACATCAGTGTAATGTGGGGAATGTAGATAAAAAACTACCATACAATGCTTTTGGGAGTCCTTAGGGAAATAGGTTTCTGTGTGTTTTAGAGGTTGGCCTTCTGCTTTGCCTGGGGCTTCATGTCTGGGGTTACTACCTAGATAGATGGTGTTTTGTCAGGTTAGGCACTATAAGATGTCTACTGCACATAGTGACTATTCTGAAGTTATTCTGTGTTTTCTGGCCCCTAAAAGATGACAGTAATATTTTGGCCAGTTGCTTTAATGTGCTATGGAAGCTGTAGCAGAAGACATTAACAGATATTGGGAAGAGATGGGAAAAGAAAAGATGGGAAAGGTGCTAGAAAATATATTAAATACAAAAAGAATATTACTGTGGACGTGTGGCAGTTTTGCTTCTAGAGATTCATATATAAGGCATGTTTCCAGGGCCTGCACTCAATATTCCACTTTCATGAGTGCTAAAATCCAGCAAACTTTTGACACTATCTTCATCCAGCTTCCATGGTCTATGAGGAAGAGAATTCTTTTCAGCACCATAGCTCTTAGAAAAGGGATAAAGCAGAAATGTACAAACAGCTTTAAGTATCCATCTC
>JAOEGS010002130.1:48674-60559 GCA_025447755.1 Corythornis vintsioides
GAGAATTCTTTTCAGCACCATAGCTCTTAGAAAAGGGATAAAGCAGAAATGTACAAACAGCTTTAAGTATCCATCTCGTTTAAACCATTATTTAATCTCTGCTTTGCTGGCACTAAAGGCCTGAGAAATACATTTTGTTTAAAGCAAAATTAGTGAATTTGGACTTTTTTCTTTTTCTGTGAGGACAAAATTAGTCCATGCTTCCAATACCATTGTGATAAATAACTCACGTATTTTGAGACTGAAAAAAAATCAAGATAGTTGCAGGTATGAAATTTAGTTGAAACAAAACTAGTCTGTTCTGGTAACCCTAAAAAATATTTTCTAGAGAAATTCCCAGCTGCAACTGGGAAGAGCAATATTTTTTCTGCTTTCCTAAAGTAACAGCATAGCCTTTATTAAAAGTCCTTCCATGTAGGCTATAATATATATAATAATATAATATAATAAAATATATGTGCATCAGTATAGGTGTGCTAAAATACATTGATATAATTGTAATAGATATCTATATTTCCCCAGTTGTTCAGCAGGGGGGTTGGACTAGATGATCTTCTGGGTCCCTTCCAACCCCTAATATCTATGAATCTATGAATCTATGAATCAACTCCTGCAGTGAATTTCCTCCCTGATCTTCTGTATGTCCAGGGCAGCAGTTTATGTCAGATAACTTAGGGAGATACATTAAATTTGGCCTGTTTCTCCTGCCTGTCATGTGTGTATCAACTCCTAAAAACTCTGTTGTCTTTTTTTCTTTTTTTTTTTTTTCTTTTTTTTTTTTTTCTGCAAGCTTTTCAGGCTTTTCTGGTGCATTCATTTCTTTGATCTTCTTTTGTAATAACATGATAGTCTCACATTTCAATAGATAAACTGGAACTAAAGTATACATGAAAACGTCCATAACAGCTCTCTTGCTGTTTATTTCAACAATCTTAATTAAAGAAAAAAAAAAACCCCTAATCCTACAACAGACTTGTGATTTGCCTTTTCTTTGAAGCACAATTAGTTTTCATTCATATCCCTTGATGTCAGTGAGGGAAAACTATTGGTAGGCGCATCAGTGCTGATGGGGTTCAATTAATACTTTTTTTTTTTTCCTTTCCCCCTGAAACGTATCTCACAATAAAACCATGCACACAATGCACGTGCACACACACACACACACACACACACACACACACACAAAAGTAAGCTCTGCATTCATGCTGCTTGCAAAACCATGCCTAAGTCTCTCTTGGCTGCTCGCCAAGGTCTCTAAAAACCCATTAAGGCTATTAGAGAAATTATTTCTCTTCCTTTGTGAGCTGGGTAAATTTCACAGTTATCATTGCAGGAGGAAATGAATTGGGAATATATCTGTCTGGGGATGGTTGGCCCTTCAGTGGGAATTAAGCCAAGCCAATGGGAAACAGCAGCTGAGTGTGCCAGTGCAAGTATTTGCAGGAGAGAGTCAGTGGGTGGCACTGTAATATAACTGTTGTGCCAAAACACACCTTAGAAAATTTTAAGTGCTGCCTGGCATTTGTGAATAAATTCGTATCTTCTTTCAAGTCTAGGCTTGATTGGAAATCAGCTTTTGCTTTAAAATTATCTGTAAGCCAATATTTTGTGGGTGCTGTGCTTTCCAGATAGAGAATGAAGCAATTAATTCCCCAAATGGTGCTGCAGCATCATGTATGGTGTTGTATGCTGACCTTGTCAGACCAGAATAATAGCAAGATAAAAATATACAGTACAAATTCAGGAGATTTACAAAGATGGCTGCACTTGACCTGTGTTCTTGCTTATGCTTTAGAGTTTTCACATTCAGAATTACCAGTCAGAGTGGAAGTTGGAAGTGGCAGAATTTCCTTTTGATTTGTGAGCTTTGGGAAGTACAACTTAGGCAGTCTGCTATGCAAAAGTTGAGAGGAGAATTGTTTTTTTCTTGTTTTTAAAATCTCACTTTTCAAATCCTGTGAGCTGAAACTTTAAATTTCTGGAATCCATGTGTCATTGTTCTACCAATATATGGTAGAACAAGTACAGTCACACAAGATAAATCTTTAGCTTTCTACTTAGTCACAGAAAAGCTTTTTATCCATCAAGTGAAACAAACAAGTTATGCTTCCCAGCTTCTTGCCAGTATTTGTATTAGTGCTCTGGAAAGGAACCATGTTTCTTTCCCCACATCATATACCCTTTCTGAGAGGGTTTGATTATTTATCTCTGTTTTATTTTTTTCCTCCTTTAAATTCTGACCTACTTTCTTCATATGTTTGTCTTCCTGGTTCTATAAAGATCTATACATAACTTTTTTACTAGTCAGGTTTTAGGTGCTGCAGGAAGCAGTATTAATGCAGACTGTCTCAAATCAGGTCCTTTTCACCCTCTGATCTTGTAAAATTTTTCAGACCTTCAAGTATGAACATTTCTTAGAGGGACTTGAATGTTTTTCCAAACTTCTCTGATAAATCCACATAGACCCATAGAAACAGAACCATGACAACTGAGCAGAAGTGAAACCCTCACAGTTTGTATTTTAAAATGTAAATGCACATGGGTCTTTTGAAAGAGTGCCTGTTTTGTAAGTTGTTATAAAACTACCTGCTTTATCTAGGTCTGATAGCAAAATATTATCCAAGTATGAAACCTCTCTTTCTCCAAAAGTGTAAGTATAATGCCTAGAGGAAATGAAATTAAATGTGTGACCACTTAAAAAAAAAATAATAGCCATAAATATGGTTTATTAAGGTAATCCTTGATATGATATTTGCCCTGAGTATATTGTCTTTTTCTCTGTTTCTATTCTGAATTTTTTTTTTAACTTTGTGCTTGGAGTACACTGCTAAACTCATTCAAAATAAGTTTTTTTTATTGCAGAAATCAGAAACCAGGAGAAACCAAATTGTGACTATGTCTTAATATGTCATGATTTGTAAGCCATCGTGTGATTCAGTGTGTTCTGCCATGCATGGTTTTTTGAAGGTTGTGGATTGATAATATGCCTCCTAAAAGAAACCAAGTAGCTGTGAGGCAATGTAATCTCATGGATCAAAAAGTAGCTGAGAGGCAGGGGACAGAGCAGGAACAAATGGTCCATTTTCATCATGGCAAAAGGTTAATAGCCACAAGTTTCTGTACTATGGCTGTTGTTGTATAGTGTATTTATTAGTTATCTGGGAAGAGGAAGGAGAAATGAGGCAGCAATACCACATTATTGGTAAATTCACTTTGCAGGTTGTTAATTGGGTCCAGAGAAGCCTTAAGGAATTTCACACGGACTCAGTCAGACTAGGTGAGTATGAGGTACATTCTTTTTGAAGAAATATTGAAAAAAAAAAAAGTTATTGCATACACAGCAATCATATCAGCCAGCAGTTTGGTGTTACATAAAATTCATTGGGCATTAATGGAAAGTCCATGTTGGAAAATAATATTGCAGATTTGAACAGGCTCAGATTGATATAGAGAGAAAGATTAGTAACATAAAAATACCTGAAGTGATTGTTTACCTGAGAAGTCACATGAGAGTGGCAGTGATAAAGTATGTGTTAAAAAAAAAAAAAAAAAAAAAAAGAAAAGGAAAGAAGTAATGAAACAGAGAGCAAAGATCAGATGACCAGTTTTCCCTGTCTCTTGTGATTAAAGAAACACCAAAAGGTGTCTACATAAACTGATGGAACTCATTGACTCTGGATGAAGATGAAATGAGGAATTTTGCAAGCTTCAAAGAGGGAAGGGGCATTTATATGGATAACAAGAATCTCCAGAGTTATGATAGTAATGCTAAAAAAGAGTATTTGAATGGATAAAAACCCTCATGCATCAGGATTTAAGGGAACCTCTAACCAAAGGGATTGGGATGAGACCTTTCAGGGATACAGATTATCCTGCATCTGTGGAGGTTTCTTCTATCTTTCACCAAAGCATCTGGTGCTAGCTACTGCTGGAGACAGTGTCTTATGCCTGGTGGGTGACAAGTTTGAGCCAGAACAGGTCCTTTCAAAGTTATCATCAAAGTTCAGTTATCCTTTTAAAGTTATCATGAAGTGTTACAGTCACTACATTTGTGTCCTGACTTCTTTCCTGAGTTTTGATTGTGTTCATTTTTTGGTGCACTGAGCAAATTACTTAAAAAAAAAACCAACCCCAAACAACAAACCAAAGCTGAGAGAAATGTGCACTGCTTCATTTAATTTAGGAGTACAGATTGTAAGGGTGAAAGTTTAAATATTCCTAGTTTTACATGTGGTGGATGTGTCCAGCCCAGGCACTTTAGCTTTTGGTGGCTTCCAGATTTGCACTTTCTTCTTGGTGTATTAAAGATTTTACTCATTTCCCCACATTTTTTACAGTGGCAAAATTAGTAAAACTGTAATTCATTTCACTTTTTCACCATTTTGGCTTAGTTGTACATTCAGACATTGCAGTCTGCCTGGCAAAAATTGTCTGACAATTGTCTTCTCTGCAGTATATAACCTCTAAATGATATTAAAATTAGAGTTGAACAGGGTTGGTGGTAAGATTTTAGGGTTGTGAAGACTGATTTTCAGTCACTTCTGCTATGGCTGAAGCAGTAAGCATTGCTTTTGTTACTGATTAAAATATTCTTTGACTTTGAGTGCTTTTGAGAAAACCTGTTCAAACCTCTCTTCTCTTCCTGTGTTTGATGAAGCCAGATAACATGTCAGTAGATTGTGTTGAAAAATGGCAGAACAATTTCACCAAAATAGAAGCAACTTCAAAATTTTTTACTTTTAACATGATATAAAATAGAGCAACTTTTATCTGATTCTTTTTTTTTTTCCCAGTTATGGAAAACACTGTAGACTGATGAAATGACAACATCAAAATTATGCAGGCCTAACGTTCTTTTCTTATTCTTATCTTCCTCCTTGCAATGAAATTGATAATATCTGTGATTTAGCCTCTCTATTTTGTTTTATTTTCACTTCTTTGCAGTTTCAGAGCCTCTTGCCTTTTTAGGAAGTTGCAGAAAAACAATAATCATAATAATAAAAAGAGTAAAAATACCTATGTATCATTTTATTTTGAATAGGGAAAAAAAGGGTAGAAGAATATCAAGTTGGTTTTTTTTTTTCCTGACAATTTCAGCTTGAACTTTTGTGAGTAGCTGGTTTAATTTTTCTAGCAAAAATATGTTTCCCTAGCAGTGGTCATAATCATCTCACAGTGTAATTCTTTGACTGATAGTCAACAGTGGAGTAGTTGAAGTTTATTTTAATGCTTTCTCTGGTAGCAAATTAGAAGAACTTTCTCACAACAGCTTTTCTAAGTTGTATAAATCAGGTAAGTAATGCCTAAACTGACACTGTGAGAAGCAAAGGAAAAATGCTATGGAAACACTTCCTCAAAACCAGAAGTTAGATAATAAATGATAGCTCATTTAAAGTATGTGGAAGGGTATGTAGAAAGTGACATATGATGTGTGGAAGTTAGGTGTTAATATGTGTATCTATGTGACCTTAAACAGCAATTAGCTACTATTTCATGCAGCACAAGTCCTGGTTCATAAAGTTAGTGTTTGAGGAGGCCTGCAGTCCAAATTCTGTCATCACTGTCCTTGCTGGGACCATGCTCTGACTCGTGGAGTAATCAAGATAGCAAGGAATGGTTTATTTTAATGAAGATGTACAGCTATGTTCCCTCAGAAGGCAGCTCACCTGTTGGTTGCAATAGCATCTGCTTCACCAAACACCAGCTTTGTGTACACACTTGGAAAAAGCACTGCTCTTTGGGAAAATGCAGGTCAGAAATGCCCCCTGAGATGCCTATACAATAGTACTTCTCTTGGCACACTCTTGTTTAGAATATAACCTTCCAACAGTTCCATGATCCTGGCTGTTGTGGAGTTTGGGAGCTCGAGGCATCCTGAAAGAACTGGAAGTTGCCTAACCTTACATTATTGTACACACTGCTGTTATCATGCCTGGTTTTCCCATGCTGATGGATGATGTTTTTTGGCACATACAGTAATCCTAACTACTGTTGTACTGTTCAGTCCTGTCCTTATTGTTCCTGAAGTAAGTGCCAGATTATCTGGATGTAACTTCACTGTTTCTCCTGTTAACTTTCTCTCCCCTGATTCTTCTGTACTTTGGGGAAAAAAATACCTTATTCAAAACAAAACCAATGTTGTTTCTAATTTCTGGTATCACATGATTTGGCCACAGACCAGACCCTGTCAGTAGCAGTAAAAAATTGCACAGGGAGGAATGCTAACTCTTCTGCTATGCTTATGGGGCAGTGCTTCCTTTTATTGCACTAGATACAAACAAATCTGGAGCTTGCTCAGTGTGCCCAATTGTGCTGTGTGGGTTGCTTTTCAAAACCTTGGAAATGCAAACCTTTCTGAAGTCTTTTCTCCTTCCATCCAAGTGTCATTTCTGTTACTGCCTATGGCCTCTTTCTGTTATGTGCAGAATTTCCCTGATTTGCCTGTGAAGTGAAAAGGACCTGTGATTTTTCTTGCGATGTGGTGCTTCAATTATAAACCCATAAACTAAATGAGAGCCTTAATTATAATGGAAAACAGATTAGAATATTGTCATTTTCCTTGCTAGGGAGCCAAGGGGAGATTAAAAAGCCAGTGGCCTAAATTTATGTTATTTGTATTTCTGTGAGTCAAACCTCAATCATGTAAAACAGCCAGTAGGCTTATATTAATGGGAGAGGCCAGGAGAACTGAATCTCAAAGGGCTGTTGCCCTTAGGACATGGTACATTATGATAATGTGATGAAGAATAATTACCAAATGTGAAATATATATTGTCAAACATAGGAGCAAGCTATTCCTGACTGAAAATGAGGGTATGAGAATGATAGTGAATGCCAGTCAGCCAGGGCTGGGTTTCCAATGGCACCTTCACTAAGACTGGTGTTGAGGTGCTGAATTGACCTTCAGTTCTCTCAGGGCGAGGTAGAACAGTGGACTAGAGTGAGCTTATATCGTTTGTATTGAAGCCAGATATTAAAATTTACTGCACCAATTATAGATTTATATTTATGGCAGACAAAAGAATAGAATTCCTGATGATGACCATTGTTATGTTAAAGGTAACTGAAGAGCAGTGATGACAAAAGTGTAGGACTTCATCAAATGATGCAAAACTCGAATGGGAGCCTTTATGTATATATGTGCTACTGATAGAAATTGTTTCTGAAAAATAATTTCAGTGTTTCCTTACTTTCCTTTCCAAGAGTGGTAGGAATATGTGGTAGGAGGCAGTATAGTTTCCTTGTCCTCCTTTCCCCCACAGGTTGTCTTCAGGAAAATCATACTACATGATTTTTAGTGCTAAAGATTTGGTTCTTCACTCAAAATAAAACATAACCAACAATAGAAGAAAACTGTTAGCAAATGTGTAAATTGTATTTTGCTTTTTTGTTTGTCAAAGAATATACTTCCCCTTGAGATATTATCTATTTTAGGTGCTTTATTGTTGGTATCCTCACAGCTCTCAAAACAGCTACCTGTGTTCCTCATGTTCTGAAATATCTGTATCTACACAGTAGTACTGCATTTTAGGGTGAAACTTTTGGCCTATTTTAAAGACAAAGAGGTCATGTTCAGATTAGCTTGCTCAAGATAAAATAGGACATTTCTAACAGAGAAGACCACTGACCCTATACTTCAGAATAACATTCAAAATACTGCTTTCTTCTCATATCAGGCAAATAAATATAACCAATAAATCCCTAGGAAGAGCTTCTTTCTGTTGTTAAACTAAACGACTTCTCACCAACTCTGATGAAAAGATCTAGTGATTACTAATCTTGAATTGCCCAAATATATAGACCACAGGCCAGACTTGCATAATAATGGAGCAATCAAAGTAAATGGGCACTTCTGAAAAATACTGCTTTTTAATAAACAAGAAATACAAATATTTAGTGTAAATAAATATGGAGAAATCTTAAATTTGCAGCTCATATTTAAAATACAGGCAAAAACAACAAACAAATTATATTTTTAAAGACTGTATCAACTATACACATATTTTCCCCCGATCACTTTTCTGCATTTCCTTTACAAACCATAACTACATGATTTGTAGCTAAAAGGTTAAACTGTAAAGAGTGAAACATTTTCTTTTTTTTCTTTTGAAATTTGTAATGGTTTAGAGATGAAGGAATGGTAAATCATTGTCTAGATCCAGTCTTCACCTGCTTCCAGCATGTAGGCCCATTTCTAGAGTTCTGTCGTAGAGTATTCCAATTTGGTTTTCCTGAGTTGAATGGAAATAGACTTTTTCTATGCCAGTCTTCCAAATGTTACCATATAACTGAAAGATGTAGGTATTCAATAAAACTATCAGGAATCATGAAATTCTGCCCAAAACCCTCTTCCTTTGCACGGAAGAGTGGTAGAGCTATAGCTGTAGTGTTTGCTCTGGTTTTAAACCCCCTCTCAATTTGCCCTTAGGCCAGTGTTAATTGCTGAAAAGCCAAATTGCATGAGCAGGTTTTCAGAGTACAGCACTGCTGAAAAATAAATGCAATAAGAAAACAAGATAAATACCCAGTGCTAAGAAATGATGATTCTCTAGATTTCCTCAGTCAAGCAATATTTATCAGGTGCATTGATTTAACTAGCGGCTATTGGCAGTTACAAATGGATGATGACAGGAAACAAAAAACCACCTTCATTTGCCATAAGGGGGCTTTTCATTTTAATGTAATGCCTCTTGGAATTACCAGCGTCCCAGCTACATTTCAAAGATTAATGAACATCATCCTGTCAGGTTTAATATGTCATACTTCTCTAGTACACTTGGACAGGATGCTGTTCTCATAGATTCCCAGAGTTTTCAAAAACATTTATGAGATTTTTTTTTTAAGACATAAGCTTTGAAGGGAGGTAAATATTTACAAGTTTAAAAGAGAGCTTTCCTTCTAATATGGATACACAGTAAATACTGTAAAGTCAATTTATGTCTTTTATAAACAAAAGCATCTTAAAATGAATTTTGCTGAAAGTTGTATTTAGCTTTGTCCTGTTATCCTGGAAGTAAGAAACAAGTTTCATGTCCTTTGTCCACAGCACCCTGCCTTAAATAACCAGCAATGCAAACTGTGGTAAGACTGATCCATCCCCAGGTGTCCAGGGTGCATAGCACACAGCACTGCTCTCCTTCCTTGGGTGCAAAAACAATTGCTCTTTAGTCCTCTTTACACTCACTGATTCTTCAGAAGCGTTCTTAGAAGTTTCACATTTTTCACATTGAATTCCACTTCCAGATTGGCTGTTGAAAATTTAATGGGGGAAGATGAATGGGAAAGAGAATGTGATAGGGAATACTCGTAGATTTGATTTATTTTGGTTAGTGAAAACCTGATGCATCAAAATGTGCTATTATTTTTTCAGTATTGAAAAGCCCTTCCTTGGTTTTCTTATATGACCACAGGAGAATCTTGATCTGAGGTGTAAAAAAAGGGGTTAAATATAATCAAACAGAGCGGGAAACCGAGTCTGCCACTCATTCCACCATTTCCTTCTTTCTTTTCCTAGACACAATTTGTTATTTTTAACCAGAAAACTGAGGTCAACTGCTTATGTTCCTCAAATAAATTGTCTAAAATCTCCTGTGTAGAGAAATGACTGCTTCTAACTTTTGTGCCTTGAGCTAGTGTACTGTAAATTTCTCTGGTGTCTTATGGAGCCCTTCACAACTTTAGTCATTCCCGTCACCACTCAGTGATGCACTGAGATGGTGAAGACCTAATTTTATCAAACTGAAGTGACTTTTTTAATGTTATCTAATTTCTTACTGAAGAAACAAATCTTGAGAAATATTAAGCTACAAATGTGTTTTGTTTCCTGTTCTGCTTTTGAAGCTATCATTCTCTTCTACAGAGGTCTTTGACATTTCTATCTTAAACTACATACAGGAAAATCTGAAGTTTTAAGTATGACTTTTTAAAGCTGAGAGATGCTTTTTTGAATACCAGTAGAGCAAGTAGACAGGACTTGGGGAGGCCCACTTTCAATTCCTTCATATTGCCATACTTTAATGTAAGTTCTCATATTGTTTTATCATATAGTTACTAATTCAAACATTTAACTACTAATTTAGAACTCCTATAAAGTTTTGAAAATATACTAAGCAAAGTGCCTTTTCAACAGAGCCCTCTTTTGCATCAAAGGATATATTAAAAGCCAAAACAGAACTAACCATAAGAGGAAATACTTTGTTTGGAGTCTTGGCCTATATAAGGAAAACAAAATATTCCCAGATACAGCTCAGGACAGTCACTAAGATTTTTTTGCAAGTTCAGACATTGCAGTTAATAATCTGGAGGTAAGTATATAAATTACTTATATCTATACTGTGCATATTGCTGTGTGCCTACTATTAATAGTGATTGGTGTGAATGCACATGTGTATATATAAGTTTTCTGCATAGCTCTAACTAGTTTGCATGTGTGACTGTGACACTCCAGTAAGGTTGGTCTCTATATGTCTGCTCAGTGAGCATCCTCATTTACTCATGGAATTGACACTACAGCATTCTGCTTTCAAATGCATTATCCAGCCTGAACAGAACACGAACAACATAAAAACCTGAGAAAATGATTCTTCCCTGAAAGATAAAGCCACATAATTGAGTCTCTGTATAGGTTGTTTGGAGACAGTAACAAAGAAATGTAAAACAGGATCCCTGAAACTGGTACAGCTTGTAAAATCTTGTTAAGCCATGTTAAAAAAAATACATTAATGCCCCCATTAGAAGCTGCAGTTTATTTATTGCATCCTTTTCTTTAGCCCTCATAGGCATAGGCTTTTTTTAATCTTCCATCCGTCCTTCCCCCTCCCCTTTGAAAGTGCACTCATTGAACTCTTGGCAATTAGTGTAATTGAAATTTATTGACAATGCGGCCGTCTGCTGAAGCTTCATTGTTCTGAGTGCTTAGTGCACAGTGCTATTGAGCAATGCCATGGCAGTGTCAGCTCATACCTTCCTCAATTATATCAATGGACCAGTGACTGCCAAAGGTTCCTTTGGGGCTACGAATGTTACTTAGTGATAAGAGCCTTTCGAAACCGAATCCCTGGGCCCCATCTCTAGTGGGAGATGGAAATGAAATATGTATTTCTCTGCTGTGGAAAATTAATGTAATTGGCTCCCTTAAAAAGCTTTGACAAGTTGACCTGTTTGAAATCTGAGGAGGGCTTATACTGCGGTATCATATTATCTCCAACATAAAACCCCTCCTTTGGTGGTGGTGACAGTGGGATAAAATGGAATTTGGATAGTAATATTAAACTTCAGCTCCATTGAACACATTCATATGTTTTTCCATTTAGAACGACAAGTTGGGGTCTTAGAGAAATTCTGTCTTTTTTGTATTGCCATCTAGTCTTTTTTTTTTTTTTTTAGTTTTGATTTATATTAATGCAAGAGAAGAAACAATGTGTGTAAGATTTCTATACTTAAGCTTTTCTTCTAAAATATATATTGATGGCAATTTAAATGATACATCAAATGATAATGTTTTGATTCAGGAAAGTTCTGAAATCAGAGTTAAAAACTCAAATTCATCAATATATTCCTTACGTGCATAAAGGCACATTCAACAAAAAATAAATAAAAGCTTGACACAGCAGTCAAAGGACAAAGCCAAATACCCCAATATGGATTTTTTGTCTTGTGTTTGAATGTAGATGCACACAACACACAACACTTGTGTTTTATTAAACTATCATGAGACAACAGGAGGATATTTACAATCGAACACATTCTGCCCAGGTTTAAATATTATACATTTCTACTAAATTCACTACAATATTGTGTTTGAAAATTAGGCAGAGATGACCTAGTGGGTTGGTTTTTTTACAGATGATAAAATAACTTGAAAATTTATTTATATATATATATAT
>JAOEGS010002130.1:76620-90357 GCA_025447755.1 Corythornis vintsioides
TATCTAAATATTTAGTGTGCTTTTTTAAAAAAGTCTCAGTATGGTCACCTCTTACTAGTTTAAGTACATTCTGCATCCACACACTTGTTCATACTAGTGACAGAATTGACACAATTAAGTCCATTTACTCCAGTGCAGTATTGTGAAAGTTCTTTATCAAAATTACTACTTCATATCCATTATTTTGAACTTCTTCTGCCTTTTTTTTTGTATTTGTGCTGTGTCATAAAACCCATCAAAATGCAACTCCCAGCTCAGAAATAAAATCTCATTGTTAATTTATTTTTCACCAGATTTTTTTTTTCCATCTCTGATTGTTGACTTATGTTGAGGATAGTGACTTTGCTCAAAACATAACTTTTTCTTTCGAATATGTTTCTATGTTTATGAAAAATAACTAAAAAAACCCCACAACAAACAAACACAACACACAAAAGACCAAACACCCTCCAAGTAAGCAAAATAATCGACAGTAATTTGTCAGGATTGTTTCATTAAATCTCCAACCCCAGTAATGAAGGAACAGTTTTAAGTGGATTTAGTGTTTTTACTCAGAGCTTGTAGAAATTATTACCTTCGTCTCCCCAAGTGTCAAAACATTAATTTGTGACAAGAACATATGCTTTCAGTACTTAAAACAAGCTTGGTTTTGTGCTGTTGCTCTGCCTTGTTAGTTCTTACACTTCGATTGTCTGGAAAGGTTGCCCCTCTCTACCACACAAAAAAAAAGGCCAGGCATAATTTCACCACTGATTGAATGCACGTAGTGAGCAGCCATTCCTGGTAGAGAAAGGCTGAGCCTCCTGACATTGTTCTCTTGACAAATAGTGAGTGTCCTCCCTTTCCACTGTCTGACCTTGACTAATTGTGTAGAATTGGTGCAGCTGTCCCTGCCTTATTCAGTGCTGCAGCACAAGGGCATGTAAGAAACTTTAAGCTGCCATCATAAAACTCCAGTTTGAGGACTTCATCACAATGCACAGTCCTCAGTTTCGTCCTTGTTGTTATTGTTGTGTGATCTTTAGTTTGTTGCTGTTTGCTTCCTCAGATAAAGCATTTTATAGTCAAGCTGTGTTTTCTTCAATTTTTTTTTTTTTTTTTTTTGGTATAAATTTCACAAATCTATAGAGAGTGGTAAGAGAGTCTTTTAAAAATAATGTCACATGGAAAAATACTTGTAAAACCTTCAATTAAAAAATGCTATGGGAAATTAAGCTCATCTGGAAAGTGAGTAGAAATAACCTCTGTACTTTTTCCTTATCACTGGCACAATCTATTGTTGAAATTCTTTTGGTAGAAAGCTTCACAATAACAACTTGGTAACTGAGGAATATAATTAGAAAAAGAAGTAGTGTGTGCATATTAATGCAGGAATAAAATTTCTGGTGCTGCTCTTTAACATTAACACTAACTGAATATTTTAATCATCATGTGTACCAAATTAAGAAAAATATTTTTCCTATAGAGGTAATTTTTCATAATATACAGCCAGTCAGACAACATTGGCAAGATACCACTTTACTCCATGGACCATTTCCTTGGCTCTGCTCTAAGTAGTGTGACTTGCCACACTGAGTAGAACTTGCATAATTGTGTTCATGAGATCTTTCTTCCACAAATATTCATCTGCTGTTACTCATGTTGACAGGCAAATTGGGTGTTCTGCTTAGCATGTTGCTTAGAGCAAGGAAAGACTGGTAACAAGTCTAATTTAGGTAATGGTTAGCTAAAAAGTCCAGCCTGAGTGAGACTTGGTAGTCTCACAGTGGTGTTGCTCAGCTGTGGTGCCCAAGTCACTCCTTGGTAACATCATGTCCACTTTTGCCTTTCACCATTATAGGAGCTTTCTGACAGACCTCAATCTCTAGCTTCCTGTGTAATGGAGATAACCTTATGTTAACTGATTTTTTTTTGACATCTGAAAATTATTACCTCTTACTTGAATTTGGAGCAAACCATATTAACAAGTACATTGCCAGATGTTGGAAGTTGTATAGTATTTTAATAGCTTACATGTAGAAAACAAAGATTACTTCAATTTGTGTCAGAGCAAGAAAATAAAATACATATTAAAATAATGTTGTTGTTAATCCCATGACTATCCCTTAAGAGCAGTCATGACATCAGGGTCCTGGGGTACCTGTGCTGATGGAGATAAACTGAGGCTTAAATTCTTGGCCTCCCACCTAGCTTCCTAGTAAGCAGATGGGCAGTGTGACCCTAGTTGTAGTTCCATGCTACACAGTCCTCCAGCAACAATTCCAGTTAAGTCCTACTTGAAGCTGCAGGTTTTTGCATGGCAGTTTGCTGCCTTCCTGCTTGTGCCAGCACAGATGTTACAGGCAGTGAGCTGGCTCAGGGACACATCAAAAGCCAGTTAGTGAGGCTTACACTTAGTCTTCTCCCATTTTATAGGGTGTTATAAAAGATAAAAGGCTGGAATACGCTCAGAGACAAGGGATATTTTCAACCCTGGTCCCACTGACAGCCTCACAGTTGCAAAGGCACTGCTGGGGTATGTGAAGATGTTGCATGTGGATAGTAATTGGAAGGTGTTTTGAAGAAGGAATCTTTAATCTTACTTCATTGCCAAGCACTTTGTTCTGTGGATATGCACACACTGGATGGCTTTAACTGATGATGGTTTAGATTTTCTATTGTGTGTAAATTAGAATATGATTAGTAAGATGCCACCCTTGTGCTGCCTGTCTTGTATGGCTCTTGATTTCAGGCACAGAGAAGCCAGCTTATTATCTGGAGGAGGTGTGAAGGGATGAAACAGAAACCTTGCCAGTATTCTTGCCTTTTCCACTTCTGACCATCCAGCAGCAAACTAACAAGGAGACAGTGATAGCATTTCAGGGCTGTGCAGAGGTATGACTTTGTACACTTCTCATCTGTGCCCAGCAGTGTAGTTCTGGCTGTGAGGTGTCTGATTCAGGCTTTCCTTGCTTTGTGCCCCAGCAGCCTTAGCGACATAAACCATCAAATGGGGCTTGCTGGCTTATGGGAAATGGGCTTCTTGAGGTGCTTATCTCTTTTTTTTTTTTTTCTCTATAGAGCATATGGAAACTGAAGAGAAGCTGTGCTTTGAAGAAAACTTGCAGGGTTAAAATAAGTGGGACAAGAACACAGAGGAAGAGACAGATGTAATTCAAGAGAAGAGCGATAGGCATGGCTTTTGAACACGTCCAGGTAGGATCTTTTTTTCTCCAGTGTCTCTCCTGCTCCTTTTCCCTTGGGTATCTATTCACTAGTTCTTTTCATGTCTTCCTTTCCTGATTTCGTCTCCCAGCCCAAGTCAGAGGGGTCAGTGAGTCCTGTTTCAGCTTCTCTAAACTCTCCCTGCCACAGGAGGGAAGAGAGAATCACTAAAGACCTACATCAGAGCAGCAGTGAATGCAGGTTGTGGGCTACAATGGAACACCTACCACAATTTACAGCTTGGTGCTGTGTAACAAAAAAAAAAGTGCAATGCTTTAAAAAACAAACAAACAAACAAACCAATTTTAATGCAGGCTTTATATTTCATGACTCAAAGATAATTGTTTATCATACTAGTAACTTATGTTTCTGATTCCGAGAGCCTGGCTACAGTCCTCTGGAGCAGGGCTGCAATCTTTGTGGAGCAGGACATCAGAGAGGCTCCCCAAACTCACTAGTTATATTTGGAAACACTGGTGAACAATATTCCGTGGCTGAATTCTGATTCAACATCTGTGGGTTGAATACCTTCCTGAATCATGACTGTCTGCCATACACATGCATGTCTTCTTCATGTTTGAAAGGAAACCCAGACTTTATGGCTTTCAGAACACATCACAGAAGTTGCAAACTGAAGAGCTTAATTTTTTCATTAGGAATTAATACAGGCATTAAATAATTAACTCCTGAATAATATAACAGGCTTTGTGAGCTTATTGTGCAGCTAGGCACATCTAAACATTCCTATCTTATTTGTTTTAGAGCAGCTTTATTTGTCAAACAGAAGTAAAAAGCAGGGAGATCACATTTTTTCTTGGCATTATACTGCCTGCAGTTTTTATGGCATCCCATGCACAAAGACAGATATACATACAAATGTAGGGATAACATGCAAAGGATTACAGAAGAGCTAGCTAAACGATTTGATTTTCATATGTACAGGCACATGACAGGACATGACTTTAGTACAATGAATCTGTTACTTCAAATCCTATGCACCGTATTAACTAGAAATTCAAATAAAGCCATGCCTTTGCTTGCAAATGGAAGAGGGATTGGAATACTTAGATTTAATGCTTCTAAATTCTCTTTAGGAAAACAAAGCATCAAACAGAGCTGGAATGCAGTTTTCTGAGTAGGAAGACAGTGCTTCTCAGAGACAGACAAATTATGATGTGTCTGATTTCTGAAAATCTTGCTTCACAGGAATTGTAAAAGCCAAGTGCTGAGGAAGTCACTGAAGGGTTAATATGATTTCTATTCCAGCGAGTTTTGCTTGCCATTATTTTCTTTTTCTTTTTTCCCTTTTAACTGATTCATAGCATAAAATCTTCCTGGACACCTAATTATCAAGCCAGCTCACAGTCACAGCTGTCTGCTTGGAGAACCCATTAGATGCAGCAGTTGAAGCCTCCATAATTCCCCAAACTTCCCGGTTGTGAATATTAAGAAAAGATTTTTACATGTCATATGCAATTCGAAGGTGGTGTGAATGGCGTTGGAAATGACGAGCTCTGAATGCTTGTCCATCACTCCATTCACTGGTTACAGGTGGTCTCATTTTCCACTTTCAGATATCGGCTGGCTATGACAGCAGGCACTTAATTTGCATGTTCGACAGACAACAAACGGCCCTGTGCATGTCAAAATAGGTGGTGATGCATGACAGTTCCTACACAATACTGTCTCCTCTTTGCTTGACCTTTGACCTCCCCGCATGTCTTCTTTCACAATCAGAAAAAAAAATGCACTTTTTTTGGCTTTGGAATAAATTTGATACCAAATTGATTATTTTTTCCTTTTTATTCTTCTTTTTCCTCCTGCACTTTTCGAGTATGCATGCATCCAGGCTTTCATCTTAATGGCTACAAAACTCTGCCAGAAGAGACTCATAAAATTTAAAAATAGGTAAGCAATGAGGACAGGAAGCTGCCTTGTTAAAATTCATTGTAGTTAAATTGCTCAAAAGTTCTTTGTGAATGCAAATGTAACCTTTAAGAAAGACCTTAAGTAGAGTTAATATTTGTTAAAAATAAAATTAAGTTTTAAAAAATAAATCACAAAAGTGCTTTACATTCGTTTTTCCTCAGGCCATATATCCATCTTTATATTTGTAAGTGGAGTACACAGTTAGTGCACATTTCATCAAGACATTCCTCCAGTGTTTTTATGGCTGCTGTGACTTGTACTAATGTTTAGTTACAAAAAATCTTTTTTTTTTGGCATCATTAGAAGTACAATTCCAGATTATGGTTTTATTGATGTAAAAATGCTGAGAAGTAATTAACGTGCAAAAATGTTTGAATGATGGCAGGTCTGTGCAGTTTATTGGGTTATTCAGTGCTTGATTCCTGGGGATTGCAGCTTTTCGTGTGTGCTGCCTCCTGGTTAAATCATATCAAAGGGAAAACTAAGATGAGCTGGAGGATTCATGCCCAGCTTAGCATTGCAGAGTTCACCCAAGCACCTGAATTTTAATTCCAAAGATACAAGCTCCCCGTTGTCTAACCAAGAATGACCATAATCCTCTCACAGATCTTATCTGAGCTGAAGCTCTTGTTTTAATTAAGAATTAAAGCATGACAGCAGATAATCACACCTCTGGGGTGTTACAAGATTTGTGATGTGGTTGTGTACCCAATACCCAAGGGTGTGATTATTCTGTGATAACCCCACCCCTGCTAAGTCGTCCTGTCCAAGGCTTCAGCAATGGGCAAAGCTCATTGTCGTTGCCTTCAAACGTTGAGCTGGATCAGCAATGCAGAGTGGGCTGATCATAGCTGATAATGCACTAGCAGATCTTTCTGGTGTTTTTTAATGCACCTCACCTTTTTCTTTAGTCTGGTTATAACATTAGAAGACTTGGCAAGTTGTAGGCATTTCCAGCCTACAGTGCAGCAACCCCCCCTCCCTCCCCCCCTGCCCCGAATAAAATCTCTTTCATGAAGCAGCGTGGAGACAAAAAGGTGTATTCAGAGAAATAATGAAGGGAAGAGGGATGCAGCTAGCCCTCTAACTGTGACAGATTATTTTTCTCCTCCCTCCCCACTGTCCCACAGTGATCCAGCCAAAGGAGAATTATGTGAAGCATCAGTGATGAAATAACAACTACAGTGATGTGAAAAATGCCTGTGCTCCATCAGTTGAGTTTTCTTATCCATCCTGAGGTGCTCTGGAATGGTAGTCTTCTTCCCCAGTAGGACCTCACACCTGTATTCAATAAGAATTCATAATGAAATGTCAAAGCTTAAGTGAAGGTCTGAAGAAGGGGATGGTTTTTCCAGAAATTCCTTTGAAAGTGGTGTGATGACCAGTTTCTTTGTTAATGAAATTGTATTTCTTTGATTTTTGTGAACAAAGAGAAATACAGGCCAAACAGCTATCTAACTATTATTTGGGTGCCCATTGCTTGAAGATGTGCTTTCACAAATAATTTCCAGGCTTGTCATTTCTCAGCTTTGCTTGAGAATATCTTGCTCATGAAGGCCCAGGGTTTTAAAGCTTTTTAGTGTTGGAACTCTAGTGAGTTTTGCAAGACTTTCTGCTTGTCTAATGCCATAAGGTAATGAATTTTTCAAAGCTATGGGGGAGTTGGCCTTATCAATTTAAATGGAAACAAAGGAGAGAAGATAAACTTACTGTTGTTAATTCAATTAGAAAGTGATACATTAAAGCAATAAGAATCAAGATTAGACTTGTTTATTTTCTCCTCAGGTCTCAGGACTGTAGATACAAAGTTATAAAGTTCTTAGTAATTTTTCCATTAGAAAAAGACACCTTTATTGCAATGCTGGATTTGTTACCACTTAGTGCACTGAAATACCTCCTTTAGCAGCATCTATTACTCCTGAATACACGTGCATTTGATTGCTCTTCAATGCACTGTTTTGATGCCCATTAAAAGAGCACCATAAAACTTAATGGTTTGCTTATTACTTTTTTTTTTCTTTCTTTCTTTCTAGTGAAACCTTGGAAGGTAAATGGAGAGAAAAGGAAAACGGTGTGACAGTTGCTTTTGGTGACATAATTCCATCTACCAAGGATCACTTCTCATCAGTCAGAACAGTCTCAAAAGTTTCAACTTGCTCTCAAAACCTGACCTAGAGCATATTGCTGTATCAAAAGGAAAGACAGCTTTAGTTGCTTTAGTGTACCTGAGGTTTGTTTTCACTTGTTAAAATGATAAGATCATCTCCACTTGTCTCTATTTGTAGATATGGCATGAATGAAGTACTTCTGTTCCTCTTTCTTGTCTTCTCAATGTGTTTGACATAGAAACCCTGGAGCATCATGCTTAGAATAAGAAATCTACTGTTTAACAGCTTTGGGAAACTGAACAAGATCCAGAATTTGAGTAGGAAAACCGTTCTGTGCATGAGTGGAATATATCTGTCAGATTTTAAAGTCATATTATAAATTTAAGTTCATTACACTCCTTCTGTAATCAGGAGATAGAGTATAATTTGTTTCAGGAAAGGGTCAAAGATATCTGAGAGAAATCTTCCAGTACCTCATGAAGGAGTGTAGACCACTGTCTCATACTGGATGCAGAATATTCAGGTGGGTTTAGGTCCTACAATTTCTCTTGCACCTATTTGTTTTCAATGCAAACAGGATGTACTACTCTCTATCAAGTCCTGAACAGAGTGTGTGAGCTAGTTTGTGATCATGGAATCAATAATTTGTTATGCTCATGGCTTATGTTAGAGACATATGTGAGGTGCAATCACAAAATGGTTGGGAAATGGCAAGCAGCAGACTACTGTAAGGTGCATTGTTAAAACACACCTATGTTATGATGTCAGAAAATCTGATTGAGTGCCTTTTGTAATTCTCAAAGGAGATGGAGACGAAGGACTTCTCCCTCTTTGGGTATGTTCTTTCTTCCATGAATAGAAAGAGATGCAAGTTTTGCAGGATGCTCTTCCCAACTGGGGGTGTAGCTCTATCACAATTTATCCTGAAGCACTGTGTCTGGCTACCTGAATTTACAATATGTAAGTGCCTTTCAGCAGGGCAATGGTTTGTGTCCATGAGCAATAAAGTCAGCTCCCAGATCAGCCTGGTTCACTGCAGAACTAAAAAGCACCATAAGTTTCATCACTGGCCTTGTCAATTTAGTTGGGTTTTTGTTTGTTTGTTTGCTTTTTGAAGCTGGGCTCCCCTGCACATCCTGACACTACATTTAAATTATGGCAGCCCTAGAGCTGGTCCAAACTTATTTGTAGGTATTCTGCTTTTTCTTTGTTTACTGTTTCTTGACTGTTGATGTTTCAGCTGTCAGCATGCACATAGCATGAATATATTTTTGTTTTTTAAAATTGGAAAAGGAGATAGAAGCCTACTTCTGACTTTGGTTTTTTTTTTTCATGTGTGATATGTGATGACAAGTAGATCATGTAGAAGTCAATCTGTGTGGTCGGCCACATCTAAAACTCAAAACCTTATGACTTCAAAGCCTACAACTGTGGTAATTCTTCTGAAATAATCTTTTTACATCAGCTATTGCTATATAATTTTCTTTATACCAAGAGATGGAACCACAGCTATCAAAAAGGGATTTTTTTGTTACCGCTGTTTTGCATTAGTGTAAATTTTAAGAAGAATTATAACATCCCTCCTTATCTTACATCAACCAAGTAATGAATTTATTTTTTCCCATATTATGTCAGACTTCACCTGTGTGACCCAGGGCAAAATTTGAGCATCTGAGATTGGATCTATACACAAACTCTCTGTGGCACCATGTCACCTCAGATTTAGGTTTTCTCTGCTACTTGTCCACTTGTGTACAGTGTGGAGTTCTTGACATTGCCAGTAAACTCTTACTGGCACAGATGGGGCCTAAACTAGATTCCTAAATCTCTGAGGTGACCATATGGCTGATGAAAAAATCATTTGCTCTTTAATGATCTTCCTCATATAGCCTCTAATTATAGGAAATTTGATCAGGAAAAAATAATCAAACTAATTGTCAAACAAAACCCTAGGAAAAAAAAATCCCAAACCCAACAAAAACAAACAAAATGAAAAAACTTCAACTTTCCTTTAGAATAAAGGAAAACAACAACAACAAAAAAGGATTTATTGAAGTTCTCCTGAGTGGAAAAACTGTATCACCAACAATTAGTAGATCTTCCATGCCTGCTTCCATCTTCTACTGCTATTTGAGGATTAATCTTCAGAAGTTAAGATAGAAAATGTATTTTTAGTTTTCTTTTGTTTTTTAAAGAGTAAGTCATTTCCAAGGGGAAAGTTAAAATCTTATAATACTGTTCAATGTAAATATGAAACAGAGATCTTAAAAAACAAGATATTTCATATTGCTGGTAGCCAATTCCTGTATCATATTTGAAGCAGAAAGAAACACTGATCCTTATTCTCAGGTTTTACTTTTTTGTTTCTCTTTTATTTTCACATCAAGTGCTGCTTTTCCTAGCAGAAATTTGCCATCTTGTCTTATGGATTGAATGCAGTAAATAGATATTATTGAATCCCTTCTCTCACTAGTCTCTAGCCTCCTTTTGCAAAACATAAAGGATGCATCTTTTATTGGAAAAGAACAGCTACAAAAACTAATATTAAAGTCATAAAGATAATTGCTCTTATTTCCACAGAAAATATTAATGAAATATCCTGGAACTCTAAGTAGGATTACAGTGTTCAGGGAGGGCACTTTTATAATTAATGGCTGTGTGATAACACAGACTGTAGTGTTGCAGACATCTCCATAGCTGCTTATAAAAGTGTTTTCTGTAGCAATACTGAAGGATTGCTATGTTGAACCCTTGTTTCTATTAGCAAAATTCACATTGAGAATATAGGGGTGTTTTTTTGGGATGGAGAGTCTTGATTTAGGCAGAGGTGCCAGGTGAAATCACCTGCAGCATCTCCTTGAAGTCAAAGTGCCAAAAACCCAAGAAAAGACAAAACTCAACTGTTTTTATTTTGACACAAATTGGAAAAGTATATTTTGAAAGATCTTTTTGACGAGGGGAAGAAGTTCACCCTCATGAATTTTGCTGACATCACTGAGTTGGGCAAAGAGCATTGATCTGCTTGAGGGTTAAAAGGGTCTGCAGAGGGATCTGGACAGGCTGGATCAATGGGGCAATGGTATGAAGTTCAACGAGGCCAAGTGATGAGTCCTGCAGTTGGGTCACAGCAACCCCAGCCATTGCTACAGGTTTGGGGAAGAGTGGCCTGGAAATCCCTGGTGGAAAAGGATCTGGGGTTGTTGGTCAACAGCTGTCTGAAGATGAGCCAGTGTGTGTCCAGGTGGCCAAGAAGGCCACCAGCATCCTGCCTTGTATCAGAAATAGTTTGGTTAGCAGGACTAAGGAAGGGATGACCCCCCTAGTGTACTTGGCACTCTTTGTTTTCATCCTTTTCAGTACTTACCATCTACAGCTTTTCCAAAGTGTTAGTTTAGGTCATGCACCTCAGATCAATACTGTGTTGATCATATTAAAGAGCATAAATTAAAGCAAGACCATAAACTTAACTTATTGCAAGTCCTTAAATTACTGTCAATCTATTAAAATGTTATAAAGATATGCATAATTTTTTGTTCAATGCTAACTTTGTTAAGCCTTGATTGTAGCTACAGAATATTCAAAATGGAAGAGAATTGCAGCACATGCATTTAAAGCTATGAAGTCATTTAAAAATGTACCAAATCATCTGTGTAGGTGTCAACATTATTTGTTAGATATTTTTCAATAAATTCAGTCCTTTTGCCAAATATCTTGTATTATTTGAACTAAATAATTTTGAATATGGTTTTATACGGAAGCCAAGCAGCTACAAATTTAGAATTTACAGAATAAAAGACTGAGACTCAAAATTATAATTTTGGATCTCAAAGCAGCTAAAGAAACAGGCAAATATATGTGCCTAAATAAGTCTGCAATAATAAATTGAAATAGTTTGCTGTAAAGCCATGCAAAAAGATCATTTAATGGGTAGATTGATCTATTTTGAGATCACTAAAAATTGCCAACACAGCTGAATCAATCTGAAGTGGGAAATGTGTGTGAGCTTTTAACAACAGTGTTTTTGTTTGGGTTTTTTGTTTGGTTTTTTTTTTGGTAGTTGCAGTTTTCATTACCCTTTATTGGAAATGTCAAAACTCCATAAACTTAATTTGTTTGTGAAGCTCACCTTTTAATACACTATTTCATAAAACTAGTTAAAGATAATGTCAGCCTTTTAATCTTTTAGCTTCTCTAATCCTGAATACTTTGTCTTCATATAAATTTGGCTAGGCATGGAAAAAATTTCTTTCAGTGCCTTAGCCTTGAACATCCCACTTTGCTGCTGCTGCCATTCACTGTGATTTTTTGTTTTTATTTCATTGAAGGCGATTTCATTACCACCCTGTTCTTCCTTTTGTTCCTATTTGTATTTCTTTGCACTCAAATATTCCTTTTGGGGTTCTGAGGCAGCACTGGCTCTTAGGAACTTGCTGTTCACATTATGCTATTTCTTCTGTGCTTGAAACTCTGCAGTGTAGAGCCCTGAAGGAGGGATTGTTTTCTCATCTTCCCAGGCTCAGTGAAATGCTTTTTGCTGAGAAGGTGCAACATTATACAAGAAACACCTTTATTTTTCACATCATAGATAGGACTGGGTAGCAAATAGCAAATATATACAGGGTCTTTTAGATTTGCTTTGTGAGAAATTGATTCCCTGTTCACTGTAAATTTTATGAATGAGTTAGCTTTATACCAAATGAATGATGATGTTAACACGAGACTTAAAAGATCTTCCTAGAAACACAAAAAAAAAGTTATTTTAAAGTTCTGGTGATTGTAACTGAAGTGGTTATATTTGGTTAGATGCACTTGGTGGTTCTCACCTATGGTTCCTGGATGCCAAATGGACAAAGCTGGTTTTACACCAGGTTTTGGTATATAAGGTGTATCCAACAAGACCTGTTGTTTCAGATCTTATGCTAAATCTGACTTTCAAACTGTGAACACAGAATTTCTTGTGTTAGAGGACAATGTATATGGTCCCTAGAACAAAACTGGCCTGATGCAACATGACTGAAATCCCACCCACTAGTTCTTTAGCAGTTAACCTCTCTGTTAACGAATATATAAATATATATTTTATATATATTAATATAAAAATAATTAATAATGTCTGCACAAAACTTCAGCTCTTCCAGTATGTGTAATTTTGATTCAAAGCTTTTTGTCCTGTAGAACAGCCAGTGACATGCATTTAGGCAAGACTAAAAAAAAAAAATATAAAAATAATCTGAAGATTTAGCTTATGAATATTTCTTATCAAAGATGTTCGGTGCATGAGGATTTTTGTTGTGGGGATGAGGCATTTGTTTTTCTGCTGCCCTGCATGAAATCAGAGTAGTGCAGAGTTCTGTTTGGTTAATATTTTTGTGCACTGGGGTCTGATATGAAAGAAGTATCAAGCAATCAGGCAGCTGTTTTGAGATGCCCTGCAGCACATGAATCTTGTCTTACCAGTTCTTTGCCCTGCTTGCTAATTAAGATGTTGCTGAAGAAATTCTAGAGAAATAACTCTTTGTAAGAAATTATATTCTTTGTTTGATCATACTAAACTAAAAGTTTTTTTAATATAATTTGTATTTGCACAAAGGAGCAATGAAAAGGAATGCCATCTAAAACATAAATGTGGAAAAAAATAGAAAAGTACATTAAAAAAAAAAAAGAAAAAGGGTAGTTAACGCTTACTTTTACAGGAGAATGGAATCCTAGAGAAGAAAGAGAGGTGTTGTAAAATGAGAATTCCTGACAAATAGCCCTGCCATCACTGTTTCTGCACATAACAAGACTTTCAGAAGGAATATGTGGATTTCTCAGTGTGTAGTTAGATTTGGAAGCTAGTACATGCATTACCCCTTTTCCATTCTTTTCTTGCAAAAAAATATTTTTTCACATTCCATCACAGTACCAATGTAACTGTTGTGTCAAATGTAGGAGGCATGTTTCTGGGAAGAATAAAGTGCATGCAGGGATCACCTTCTAATCATTCTAATTTTAGGAGGAAAAAATGAACTTAAATACTAAATATTCACAACTAAATTATTACTGTCTGCTGTTGATTCAGTTGTTCTGAGAGTGAATACAAGGAGATGAAGCTGCATTTCAAAACTAAGAAACTGTGAAACATCTCCCCTTACTTCACCATTTCAAGTGAAACACAACATTGTCATAAATCAAATATGCTTTCATGATACTCTGATTGAAGATGAAGTCTTGGGATTTGTTCACTTGGAGGTATCAAGTATCTCCTGTTGATCTGATTGCTTTTATATTTATGTTGCATGACTCATGCTTTACACTTCTTTATGTTTTATCTTAATTTGCTATTAATTAACTGTTGTGTATACATTCCTTGACAAATATTTTTATATTAATGTATATTTTATGTCTTCTCATTATGTGATATTTTGTAGAATGTCAGTCTTCATTTTATTAAGCCTTAGTAGTTTCTTTGTGATGGGATTTTAGTTTTCAAAGCACCTCCTAAAAGTAGATTACT
>JAOEGS010002130.1:90457-101597 GCA_025447755.1 Corythornis vintsioides
AGATTATAATTTTTAAATGTTTTTCCTTAAATATTTATTCTTCTAAAAATATTTTGGAAGCAACTCCAGAAATGTCCTTGGATATGGTTTGAACATAGTGCTATCCACATGGATATGGTTTGAACATAGTGCTATCCACATAAATGTATTTCATTGTGTTCAATTAACAGACTTGTCTGTGTGTATAACTCATGGCCTTAAAGTTTGTCTGTTTCCATTTCAGACCTGAAGAAGGGATTTTGTGCTTGAAAACCCCTCTGCATTTTGAATAGCATCAGTTAGTGTAATAAGAAATTAAAACAGAGCCTGTGATTTACTATATCCTTTACTGCAGATGATACAAATGTGGTGAAAACTACAGGATAAGTTGTTTGAAAGGAAAGCAATAACACAAACCTACTGAAAGTGCTCACAGCTAATTTATTAAATTATATATTATTTATTAAAATAGTGCACAACAATGGAAACAATGGAGAGGCCAGCGTGATGTAATCATAAAGCAGCAACAAGTGCTTCCTAAGAGTAGTAATTTATAATAGACAGCACTTGTCTTGACAGAGATTGTGCAAGATATTTCACAAATAAAGGTAGCTTGGAAGTTCCTCACTGAAATTTACTTAGAAACAATTCCTTATAAATTATGAGACTTATTTATCCTTTTTTCCTAGAACCACATCCTGGACTATCCATGCTATTTAGACACTTCCTGCATTAACTATTGAATTGCTATCATTTTCAATCACAGCAGAAAACAAGAAAAATTAGTTACATCTCTTTGGATATAAGAACTCACTGAAAAAAACTTCATTTAGCAAGTGTGCTTTCCTTAGTAATACCCATAAATACAATGCAGGCTGTATACATCTTGCAGCATCAAACTTTCATCAAATCACTTGTGTATAATAGATATCAGAAGCAAATCAGTAGTTATACAGTGCAGTAGGTAAGGTGATTCATCAGTATTCTCCAAATCAAAGTACTTTTAAATCCTCAAGGCAAGGGATTTTGCTCAGCTTTATATAGACAACATCCAGCCCTGATCTCAACCTGAGGTTTCTCAGGGGTATGAGCAGACAAATAGTATTCATTTCCTGTCAAAGATAGATTCCAACTTGAAACAGTGAGTTATAGATGTCACAGAAAACCACAATTATTTTTTTTTTTTTTTTCAGCTTCTAGTGTACAGAAGTCTGGATTTTATTTATTTATTTATTTTCATTGAAAACAGCTAGTAGAGAAAAGCAGTTGAAAACGTACTCTGGCAGCTTTAGTATGCTCAAAATGTACACTTATTGCCATATCATATCAAACACATTTGTAGCCTCTTTCATGCTAAACTTTTCTTAATGTGCTTTACAGAAACAGATCAACATATTAAAGGGACACTGTCAAGGATGTTAGTCATAAAAATCGACCTACTTTGACACTGGTCCCATATTGAAGTTATTACCTCTGAGATTTGTTCTGTGTACTTGTTAGTGAATAACTGACCCATACAAGGTCTAGACATAAAAATATATATTCAAAATACTTTTGCATTAAAAGGGGAATTTGACAAAAGTGGTGGTTTCCACTAAGTTTAAATTTGGGATCTTCAACAGTGTTTTTTCTTAAGGTTGAGTTATAACTGCTTTTGCTATAAATATGAGATTTCTGAGGGTATTCCTGTGCAAATATAATGTGTGACTCAAAGGACTAAATGTTTGTGTGTTGGCATGACTATGATATATTTGGATGGCTGTGTGGAGCAAGATGTCCAGTTAGACAAGTTTTTTCTGTCTTCTCAAACTTAACCACTATCTTCCAAGAGATAACTTGATTGTATTTGCTTGGAGCAGGTATTCTCTGCTTTCCCACAGATTACACACTATATTAGAAATGAGATGCTAATTAATCACTTCAAATCTTGGACCTCTAAGGAGCTTATTTTCTGTATACTGTTTCAATAAAGCATCCATGTGGCTCATTATTTGCCAGACTGAAAAAAAAAAAGTATCACAGACTGCTGAATTTACTGTTTATTGTAAAGTGTGGATGTCCATTTCCAAATCCAAAATTCATATTTCTATTCTGGGGAATTGTGCTACAAATATGTAGCCCTGAGTGCATGGCTGCACATGACTGACATCTCATCCCCACTCTATTTGTATTGGCTAGTAATATTAAGATAAGAAATTACTCACAACTGATATTTTCATGACAACAGAGCTGATGTTTTTACAGGAAAGCTGACATTTGTAAAGTCTTATGCCAAATCCCATGCCAAGTCCCACATTTCCCAGGAGGTGCAATCTGGCAGTAGCTTTGCTGGATCCATACCAAAGAGAGAATTTAGCATCCTCTTGCAAATAATTTGCAAGCCAATGCTACTGGAAAGCAAGTGAGCAGTACTTATTCATCTGCATTAACTGGTTTAATGTATTTAATAGAGAACATTTTTGTTCATTATTCAGTCATACTGCTTCTCTGTCACACCTGTGCAGCTAGAAGAAAGGCCCACACTTTGCTTCACAAGCCCAAGTTGAAGAAATAGAACAATATCTCTATTTATTCTGCTACTGTGTTTCTTCAGTGGTTCAATATCTAATAATGGTTCAAGGTACTGATATTTGGGGATTTGGCTGTCATCAGAAATGAACTGCCAAGGAAGTACTTATTTTAACAGCGGATTGAGACTTGCATTTCATTTTGTAATGTCAGAAAAATTTTCTGCGTTTGATTTTTTTTTCTTTTGCTCTCTTCTTTGGGGAATTAATTTCTACAACAAATGGACGTTACAGTTGGATTTCAGAACTGATTCTATGCAGTTTTCATGGACGCCTCTGGCTAGCTGAAGGCTGCCATTGTGTAACTGTTGCTACCAGGCAGGCTACTTGGTTGGTCTTAACTCCCATTTTTCCCCTTCCCCTCAGGAAAATTCACCGAAGTTTGTATCCCTCCTGGCTAGCCCCGTAGCTGTCTTAATAACCTGAAGCCTGTCCCCAGGCTAGCTGTCTTGGTGCTATCTAATCCTCTGTCTCCCAAACCCAGAAGTAGTTAATGTGACTTCAGCAGAAGGTCTTGATTATTCTGGGTCCACTGTCGACTCTATTATAGTTTCTGAGCTGCTTGTGGTCCTGAAGCAGAGCTCCAGCAAGAGACATGCCTAATTTCCACTAATCTCTACATGCCATTTCTGACAGCTCTTCTGTGTCCACCCAGAGTATGAATGGATGCTTAGTGCAGGGAAAAAGGAAAATGATGAGTACAGGATTCACACAGAGCTATAGGTCAAATACATCGTGTGAACCTAACACATCACCTGGAGGGTCTCTTAGGATGAATGGAGTTGTGAGGCTCTGTTTATGGCACAGATGAGAATTAATATGCTATTTAGCTCTTACCACTTTGAAAACCCTGATGTACAGTCTCCATAATTTTGAGCACTTTATCTTTATCTATATCTATCTATATACTACATATATAATAAATTGGTAACTGAAAAAATGTGATTTGAAACCCAAAGATAAATACACTGAAGGGCATTTTTTTTTAGTTCTGTTTTCAGTTCTTTCTGCTTATCATTCTTAATTTTTGGAACCCTGTCAAAGTGCTGTGGACACTATTGTTTCTACCTGTACTCTGATTTCTCCTGCTTTTTTTTCAATACTTACCAGAAAAATGTTTCTTAAAAACTAACTTGCTTCAGAATGTCTGTAAACTGTTTTTCAGCCCAAATAGTGTGCACACAAATGTATTGGTCTCATTTGTACCATATATCTCAAGAGCTTAACACAATATCTACAATTTATAGTTCCACATTTTTTTTAATCCTTTCTGATTGTTTTGGCTCTAAAGTAATTACAGGGGCTAACAATTACATAAAATATTGCATCTAAGAAATCCGTGGTAGGGCAGAAGGCAGTATTTTGGCTGCTGTGTGTCAACAATATCATTACTGTCATCATTCCCTGATATTATGTGGGACCCTGTTACACTGGCTTCCCTCAGCTACTGTTTTTCAAAGCTGCTCTCCACTGGTGAACCACAAGGAGCTTCTCGAGGCAAGATCTTTGCTTGTAGTTTATAGAAAGAAAAAAAAAGATAAATCATAGAATAGTTGGGGTTGAAAGGGAACTGTGGATATTGTCTGGTCTAATGAGATCTGATCAGAGAAAGATCTAATTCAAAGTTAGATCGTGCCACTTTTCTCTTGTTCTTAATGTTTCTTGTTTATTTACTCTTTATGTGTATATATGTAGGTTTATTACATAAATCTTTGGTCCAGAAAAATATAAGAGTGTCACTGTACTTTTTTAGTGTACATGAATACATTGGCACAGCTTTCAAATCATGGTGTATCCCCATAAAATTATAAAATATAAATTATTGGTTTACTAGGGTGGTGAAAACTGATTATCCTAATACTGAATGTAACTGGTTTAACTAAGACTTTTCAGCTTGTTTAGGGAATTTCCTTTCTAGTTTCATGGCCTTAATCACTGAGGTCAATGGCCTTCATCAAAAAGGATTTTCAAAATGCAAGGGTCTTCCTTTCATTACTTGCATGTTATTTTTCCTGATGCTTTCCAAAGTTCACCAGTTATTTATCTTACATTCTGTTAATAATTTCTAGTTCCAGGTTAATATCTGCCTTGCTGCTGGAATATACACCTGCCACTTGTGAAACCAGAGCTTGAACCATCTTAATTGTGTCTGTTATTTTTAGCTTATGGAATATCTAATCTACCTCTGAGTTTTTTTCTTAATGTTGTGTACTTTGATAATTTAATTTCATTTTCTCTGTCTATCATATTTAATTGCTTACTTGTTTCACTTTTAATGGCTTTTTTGCAGCTGTAGTGGAATTTGTGCTCTCCTGAAATGGTCAGAGTGTGCAGTACTGTGTCTCCACTACCAACATGTCCTGAGGGTTTCCTAGGAAAAGGGAAAGTAGAAAAGAAAGAAAGGGCATTATATTTGCAGTGGTCCTAGCTGAAGTAAGCTTGCTTCTTTCTGTTCTTGTATTTCTAGCAAAGACAATTATTGTATATGTTCCAATGGAAAGAATAAGAGATGTTTTTCCAAGCTTTTCCATTCAAAAACAGATGTTTCTCTTTTGGTAAAAGGGGTCTGGTGGCCCCCTGTGACAGTGATGATATAAAAATGCCATTTGCTTGATTTTTAATGAAAGCATCAAGTACATATTTCACAGCCACTCAAAGAGAAGAGCTGTCTTGGTTTTTATATCCTGTGTATTCACAAGGAAATACAATTGCATTGTTCTGAGGTTTGACTCTGCACTTTTGCCTAATCAGAGCAATTTTCCTGCTTGTCATGCATAACATTACTACAGCTTTAAGCCATTAATTGGATAGTTCTGTACCACGATATCCCCAAAGTGAAGGCTTGTGGAGCATAATAGATGAGCTCTCCATATCACAACTGCAGCCTTAAATATGACAACCTGCAACGTCCAGCAAAATTTCTTTCTTGAGTGGCAGTCCTTATTGCTGACATACATTTGATGTATGCTAAGCACCATCCATTGCATGTCAGTTTATAGACCTTTAATTCTGCAGGCTTCTCAATTATGTTTTGAAATTCTCAGTATGAGTTTTAGGATAAAGCCTCACAGGCTGAGATTCTGCACAGTTCTTCTTGAAGATTACAACCTCATTATAAACCTCATTTTGTAAAAAGTAGAATCTGGGTGTCTTTGACCAAGTTTTCTTGTCTTGTCATGAAATATACTATGCACTGACTGGCTGTCATTCCCAGCTTGAAGGAGCTGAATTTGTTTAAAGCACACTGTAATGTTTTCAGTAGGAAGTAGTAACAGATGGCACATCAGTAATGATTTAAAATGTGATGTAAAATGATACAAAGTATATGGGTTAATTTCTGCAATAGTTTAGAGTTTCTATGTAGGTAGCTTCTGGTAAAAAATTCTTTCTAAAAATTTCTGCAGCAACTGAACTGTCCATCACTGCAGAGCCTGTTTGTACATCATTGGCCTTGTCGTCACTGCTAAGAATGAAAAGCCATCATAAAGTAAGAGTGAATATTATTGAATATTATTAATTTTTTTTAAAAGGTCATTAAAATACTTTATAAAATAGAAAGTATATTCAATAAGTAGCTAAGTACATTTTTATTGTAATAAGTGTGTTAAGTTTTAAAAATGTGAAATATTTTTAAGAGCTGAAGAACAATAGGGTCTATACAGACACACTAAAAAGTCAGAACGTGTGAATAAAAAGTTGTATGCTTTCTTTCAGCCTTTTAATTATAAATTATAGTAGTTTCCTGGAAAATACCTTTTTTTTTTTTTTTTTTTTTTCACTTAAGGTGACTTCTGCAATTCAAAAGACTAGGACTTCTCCCTGTGTCACATGTAACACACACTTGCAGACACCTCACATTCCCATGAGCAGTCAGTCAATAGGTCAGCTGGTCAGTATGCAGCTTTAGCAAAGACTGTCAGGCAGTATGACAGTAGAAAAAGTTTTGTATCTCACTCCAGAATCTCTGTATGCAATAGATTACTGGCATACTGGCTTACTTAACTGTTGACATATAAACAAAAGCACTACAATATAGAAAGAAATGAAAGAATAGACAAAACATAAATTAGAAGTCAATTAGCTGCATCTTGGCAGCAGGTAATTCTTGCAAATGAAAGCTCCTGTTCGTTGGTAAGATTTGACTAATCATATTTGGGGTTTTTTTTTGAGATAGCAAACATTGACGTGAACAGTCATTAATTTAGGAGGAAACTATTCTTTTTGCTGAAAAGAGTATTACAAACCTTTGTTTCTCATTTTTTATTTTCTTTAGAAATTGAGAGGAAAATCATTAAAACATACTAAGGTGGTGAAAAATGTGATTTTTTGAAACTTCCTTGAAATAGTGTGTTTCAGTGTTTAATGCTAGAAATTATTAGTGCCAAATCATAAGCAGCTTCTGACTTGCTTAAGAGACAGCATGAGGTTAGTGTTTTCAAAATGCCCAATTAAATAACAGATGTTTGACCTATTAATGGGATTTGTTAATAAAGCAGTGGATATACATTCATTCCTCAGCACAAATATTTTAGAGTGTTGAATTCATGAGCAAGATAACTATTTGTGAAATAGAATAAATGCTGCAAGCCCCCCCACACAAAGGCACTTATTGTGAAGGGAAGAGGTGTTGACAACTTGAATATTTAAGGGGACTTCCCAACATGCAGTTTAAGGTAAAAACCTAAGAAAAGGAGAAAAAGAAAATGTAAAGCTTTGCTAGTACATTAATAAGGAACATTTGTTGCTATTACTGTAATTTTCTGTAGTTAATATTCAGGTAATAGTAAAGCAGAAGCTTCCAATGTCAGTATTAAATTATTGTAGAAGTAGTGGTTTTTTTGGGAGGGGAGTAACCTCTCCCTTTGTGGTGTCACCTAGTCCTCTGCCTTCATAGGTTGTTTTGCATTTTGCTTCTCCTGCTTGTCTCTGGCAATAAATACTTGACATGTACAATTTCTTTTTGCCCCTGCTTCATAGGAATGGGGGTTTGTTATTTTTATTTGTGCACAGTGTTCTCGTCCAGTCGCTCTGTAGCACCTGACACTTTGCTTTTCCCCTTCCCCTGCTCTGTCTCTCTTTTGTAAAAAATTGGCTTTTATACTCTAATCCTTTCAAAACACTGTGTACCTTTCTAAATGATGGCAACTTCTTGACAAGGCAAAAAAACTGGAAGCCACACCAGGACAACCTGCTACGTCTGTTGTGACAACAGGGGAGGAAAGCTCTGGCTTGTCCCATTTAGAGCTCAAAGCTCCTGTGCTGGGTATCTGCCAGGAAGGGAGAGGATGGGGTCCTGCTCTGTGCTGCCACTCAGCCCAGTGTGCATCACTCTCCATCCTTCGGTCCCTCCCTCAGTCACTCCCTCCCCTCCTTCCTCTCTTTTCCCTCTTCCTTCCTAACAGCCGAAGAAAGGGTAAAATAACAGAAAGCTTTGCTGTGGGTTGTGAAACTTGTACTGAAATAGGCAAATTACCTTTTCCTCATCAAAAAAGCAGTGAGTAAAAGCAGCTAATTTGTGCCTGTGAGTGTCACAGACGCTTCGTTCCTGAGTTTCAGCCTGGATCACTTGTTTAGTCCTGAATTAACTTTAAAGAAAAAGCATCATTCCTTTTTTTTTTTTTTTTTTTTTTTTCCCCTCCTAGTGAGATCCTAATTTCCATGAAGCTGTCAACTGTTACATTTAATGTTAATAATACCACTTTCATTATTTTACTGTGTGTCTGCTGAACTCATTTAAAAACTACAAGTATGGAATGTTTCTGATGGTACTGTCATAACCAAGGACACTGAAAGGAACTCAATGAAAACACCTGTTAGAAAGGCAGGTGCTTTGCTGTCTCTGTCACTCTGTTCTCATGGTGCAATATTTAGACCTTTTGTTTATGCATTGCTATAATATTCTCTAATGCCATTCTTAGAGTCATGCTTGTGTCAACATTGATAACTACGGAAAAACATTATATTGAACTGCTCAGCCAGTCTATAGATGCTATTGCTGAGGAATAAGAGGACAGCTTCAAGACTAAAAGGCAAAATCATAATCTAAAGGTTTTTGTTCAACCTGCAGTCATAAATGGTTTGAATGTCATTTTACGATGCCAAAACAAATCAAGAGCCAAATGGAATATATTAAATATATGCAAACCTAAATACTGACAAAATTAAACATGTTTTTTCTTACTATTACCATATGGAAAAAAAAAAAAGGCTCCTTTTTTTTTTGCTTGTTTGGTTGGTTTTTACACTAAGAGGTAACATCATTATCATGTTCATTCTGTACAGTAATACATATGCAGTGGCTTATGAATTAAAAGCCCCAACAGCTTTCTGGTAGAGGGTAGGTAATTTCATTTGTTTCATCTTACAGAAAGAGAAGATGAGACAGGAGGATGGTCAGCAAAGTTTTCAATAACTATTAGTAAATCCAGGATTGTAAATCAGTGTTTTTTATCTTCTTATTTCTATGTTCACTCTAGTATGTGTATGACCCCATGAGAAAGAGACTGTCCTCATAAAATTCCAGCTCAGGTTTGAAAATCCAGGTGTCCTGGATAAGCATAAAATTTTGCATGCTCCCTTCTAAAGGAAAGTTCAAAAGGCTTAGAGATTTTGTTTAATTGGGATAAGCAACTAGAATTTCATGCTTATCCAAATAGTCCTAAACCTCTCAGTCTTTGAACTTTTTCTTAGATGGGAGCATCAGAAGGAAGTTAAAGGTATGGGTGTGCACAGGGGGTTCAAGGAAAGAAAGTACAGAAAAAAAGAGAAGAGTTGACTATGTGTGCCTGTGTGTGTGTGTGTGTGTGAATAGACAAATATAACTTAACTTGGTTAAGTTTATTAATGTGTTTGAAAATCAGTCCATGTATAGAGTACAATAGAATGGGACCAGACTTTGAATGATGCTCTGGAAATGGAGATGATAATTACGAAGTGGTAACATAATTTTCTTCCTTGTGTTGAAAACAACGAAGTAATTAAGGTAAGATGTGCTAGCAAAATGACCTCAGTTAAAAATTACTTGTACTTTATCATGTTTATTACAAATGCACATTGTTTGCAATGAAACATGTGCTTTGTGCTTATTAATCAGAACAGAAATTATAATAAAGTGGGTATCCCTGGTAGTGTTTGTTCACAGCTAACCCTATCAGTGCCAACCACTGCAATATTCACTGACAACCTGATTCTGATTTCTTTCATATTGATAAGGTTTTTATTGAATCCAGTGATAATAAAGTTATGAACCTTTAATGTTCAAAGCAGTTTATAATTCTGAGAAATTAAGCATGTTTAAATCATCACAAAAGAATTAGCTCACAATGTTTGAGGCTATATAAAATCATGTTAGGTGTTAAGTCTATATGTTAAATCAGGGAATTCTTAAATTAAAACTTACAAATGTAAACTTAAATCTAGAGAAGCTGACAGATTCATGTTACATAATAAATTACTACTGAGGCAAACAACCCCAGGATACTGTGTCTAGACTGCTTCTGGTGTTGCTTACATCTCTCTTCAGCAGTCAGTGCAAGTGCAGGGAAGATGTGCTCTTATAGATGGATTTTTAAAGTTGCTTAGGTATTTAGACCCTGCATTTATTAGATGTCAATAGAATTTGGATGCTTATCTTTAAAGCAAGGCTTTTAAAATGATTTTTTAAATACCTGCAAATAAGGCATCTATTTTCATCTTTGGTGCCCATTGCTGGTCAGATAAAGTCTCCATCATGATGGAGACTGTTCTGAACAGAACATAAAGACACTGAAAAAAAACCCCCAAAATGAAAAGCTATGGTATCTCCAGTAATGCATGCAGAAACATATTTCCTATCTTTTGTATCATGAATATACTCCCATTATGCTCTTCAGTCTCCAGGAACGTGTTAGTCTTCAACAGCCCTCTCACACTATTTATACATTCCATTTTATACAGAACTTTGCAACTGCTTTTCATCACTGTATAATCAAACTAGCTGCTAATCCGTTTTTACTTCAGGGAATGTTTTTGTGATACTATTTTTATTATTTTTTTCATCACTGTCATGCTTCTATTTTCTTTTTAGTTTTTTTTGTTTCCATCTAAGGTGCCAGAAATTAACTTGCAATACAAGCAAACAAACACAAGCCCCAAATGAATCAAATATGATCTTGTGTTTCTCCCTGATATTTTAGTGTGGGTGGTCCACTGTAGAGGTTCCTGAGCAATGTTAGTTCAGCCAGAATGCATACTTATGTACTGCACAGTTCACTGAAGGCTGAAGTACCTCATTGTTAGAAAAGGTACTGTCATAAAAATGAAATATTTCTTACTTTAAAAAAAGTGTATAAAGTAAGAGCAATTTCATCAAGTCTGAGGGTTTAATTTAATAAACAGCCACAAAAAAGAAAAAAAAAAAAAAAGAAAAAAGAAAAGAGGTTTTTAACCTTTGGAAGAATAAGATTTTTAAGGGTAGTGGAGGCTAGTCATCAGATATATTTCAAAGTAGAACTTGTTTGGCTTTTGCAAGAAACTGTATAAAGTAATTTAAGTAGATTTGATAAGCTTTGATAGCCAAACCTGTTTCCTTCAATTTATTATTTTTATTTAATTTA
>JAOEGS010002130.1:118529-138461 GCA_025447755.1 Corythornis vintsioides
ATATATCTCCATCCACTGGCATAAGGTGGTTCAGGTTGTCTTTCAGGAACAACTGCCTTGACAAAGAAGGCAGAAGTTTATTGAAGATTTCAGAATAATTTTACACAAGGATGAAAGTTGGAAAATTTAGAAAGTTTTCACATTTTGAAGTAATTTTGGGTTTGAGGCAGGCAGTTGTCCCATATTACTGGAGCATGTTATACCTCCTGAAATAAAATGGCATGGGAGTAGCTAGGGAATATGAATTAAGAAAGACCCCTTGACTGATTTTTTTCTCCTCCCCTATCCTCACCTCTCCAACACTAGAGAACAGATAGAGTCCCTAGGGCAACAATGTAAGAGATATATTTCAGATTGTCAGAAACAACAGCATTGTGGTATTTTTTTATATTTCAGAGTGAGATGTCATCTAAGTCATTGCCTTCACTGAGCATCTCAGCTTTGCTACAAATAGTGGCCTACAGCTGGCACTGGAACTTAAGTTCAGACTAATAATTCCCTGGTTGTGCATTAATAACCGAGCATTGCCACAGCTCCAAAGTGTTTCATAAATAGTCAGTGGAATTTATTTGTGTCTTTGAAGTATTTGCACACAAATGGAACGCAGATATTAGACTCCCTTCACAACTGCTGGCTTGGCAAGGTGTAGGCTGCAGGGTGAGGGGCAATACAAAACTCCCCTGAAGCACTGCCATTGATGGAAGCTGCACTGCAGAGGTAGTGAGGCTTTTTTATTCAAGTCCTCATTTCATACATTACTTCCTTTTGCAATCTTCACTTTTCCTTTAGGGACTCAATTCCCAAATTTGTGGTCCAAGGGAAGGAATCCTACTTCTGCAGTTCTCAGGAAGTCTCCAATAGTTTGTTTGATAACTCTTCTCCAATGCATTATTATATGGTCTTTAGGATGCTTTTCTTTTTTATGTCCCAAATATATATTCCCCAAATTATGCTGGGTAACTTATCCAAAACTATTCAGTTGAAATTTTTGGTCTTTGAGGAAGAAAAATATGGTATATTCATATTAGACATCATTTTCCATTTCTAAAGGATTAGAAATAAATTAACTTTTATATCGCCGTTAGCTATGATTCTATTTTTTGAGTTGGTGCATGCTTAAACGTAAATTTTAGGACCACATAGTAAAATGTGGTTGTTTTCTTCTGGTAATACTGACAAAGCTATATAAGTAATGCTCAAATGAAACAAATTATTTATGGTACACAGCTTTCAGGAATTATACTGTTTTAAATTGAGCCATTATTGACCAGCAGAGATTCAAGAATTCTTGTGTGTGTTTCATTACCACTATATTTTTTTCCCATCCTGAGTGAATGTGTTCTTTCTTTTATGATTAAATTGATGATATAATTTTACTTATAGATGCATATGTGAGTACCTGTGTTCACTTCTTTACATTTTTACTCATAAATAGAGAAATGGGTGATGTTTCTGACCAGGTAATGAAAAATCCTGACAAAGAATTGTGAAAGTATCATTGAGATTCACTTGCTGAACTCAATATTTGCTGCTTTTATTACTGCTAATAAGATAAATGATGGTAGTTTGTATTTGTAGGTTTATGTCAGTCCTGTAGGGCCTGAGAAGCTGATCTGAAGTTCCTTTTCTTGTGACACAGGGTCTCTCCAAATCCCAGTACAGAACCTTTTTGAGAAGAACTGCTGTCTGATTGCAGTCTTGAGATGTTTCAGAAAACATAGTATTCTGGCTGAAGTCTGTTTTGGGTCATTGAGAGAGTATGTCAGGAAGCAAAATAATATGGCCATGTATTTGTTGTCCTAAATTACTGTACAGTGTTCCTTTATCTTGTTAAACAGCTACTCCTCTGGAGGCTAATGCTAGATGCTGTCCTTAAGCAAGCAACTCACTACACCTCCAGCTGATGTCAACAGAAATCCTGGTAATGTTAAAGGGAATAGGATAGCTGGTAAAGTTTGTACATGCCTAGGATCTCCTGGGCTCAAAACCAAATATTGAAACTCCAAGCTTAAGCAGTGGTTTTCAAATTCACAAATTATGTTTTATTTTCTGAGATACATTTTTTTCCTAACCAGTGCTACTTTACCTTTTGAGAAACAATTTCAAAGTAGCTACCTCTATACTGTTTGATCTGTTCTTAGGAAATTAAAGTGGGAGGTATTCATTCAAGCTGGGTCATTCTAAGGAGCTTTTCTTCATAGCCTCTCTCTGCCAAAGTAGGGAAATTCTGGGCAATGTGAGAGGATAAAGCAAAATGAGAGTGACTACAAAGCTTTTTACCTGGAGGAGAGGATTTTTTTTCCCCCATAGTTGTGTTACAACATGTTTTCAGCTTCTGTGATTTTTCCTAATCTTGTATATTCCTTTCAGCTTTTTCAGCATGCACAGCATATTTACAGGCAAGATAATGTAGTCAGGATCACTAGTTGGTTATAAAAGTTATTCATAGAACTGTGCATAAGTAATGATAAACAAAGAGTTTATTTTCTTGACAAGATTCACTGTGTTGTAGTTAGATGGAGTACTTTCAGCATGTTGTCTTAATCCAGCTCTTATAAAGAAGATGTTTATTCTGCAAATCCCTTGCAGTGGATTAAAATCTTAACCTTTGGAGTCTCTTAGCATAAAGATAAAATTACAAACAGAAGTAAAATATTGAAAATATTTCCTGGTGATATATAAACATTTGAAAAGATGCTGCTTATGGATCTCGTACCAAGATTAAAAAAAGGTTTTATATAAAAAAAACCCCAACATAATGACAGAAAAGATTTGAGTGTAAAATAACTAGTAAAAATAGGTATTAATAAATTATTTTCATTCATGGGGATATTAATAGAACCCAATTGAGAGCTATAGAATAATACTAATTTAGGGCTTTTAATAGGTTGAGAAGAGCTCCTGACAACTCAGAGCAGCACTTTCTTGTATAGACAAATAATTAAACTAGCCCTTTGATCAAACTCATCTTTCTACCACTAATGAATCAGCTCTGCTTTTACAATGTCTTTAATCATTAGGTTTCATAATTTCGTCTCATTTCCTGATGAAATTTCTTCTTGCCTTTTCCTTTTGGGAAGGTGTTCTGCTATTTTTCATCATAGAAGTACATTATTGTTTTGTACTGCAGATATTTTCTATAGAAGCATGCCACAATTAACAGCCTATGACATTTGTTTTGAGATAGATTTTTAAAGTTTTAGCCATGTTAAGAAATGTGCTTTCCTCTTAGAGCAAGTGAATACTTTAAATATCACTCAAAGTTACAATGAAGAATGAAGTCCATGGAGGTGAGGTGTAAACGTGTCTATTGACAGAGATTTGGAGTCAAAAGTTTGAGATGACAAGCCCTATAGTAGAGAGAAGCAAAGTTGCCTCAACCAAAGAAACATCTTACTGTACATCAAAATGGGATACTAAGTAATTTCAGGAAATAATTCAAAATTCCAGAAATTATATAAATATTTCTGTGTGCTAAGTTTCAAGCAGGCCAAGATACACAGCTGAGTTCCCAGCAAAGCCAGTGGTAACGTAGCATATCACAAAGCCTGGGCACTTTTTCTGGTGCAGCAGAAAATCCTTCTTTACAAAACTAAACTAGCCTTGCTTAGATATTAACCTTGTCACATGTTGGTTACAAAAGCTCTTGTTTTCCTTGTACGTACTCTAGACTAACAGGTTTGACCCCTTTCTGCTTTCTGCCTGTTGGTCTCTTACTCTCTTGTCCAACAAGTGAAAAACCTCTTGATGTGCAGTCAGCAGTCTGGTATGTGATATAGCAGAGATTATGTGAGTAGCAAACCACAGCTTCAGAGGTGGTGTGTGAATAATTGCTGTTGAGCTGTTGGAGATGCCAATCTGGCACGCAGGACGCTGCCTGCTGAAGAGTGCAGCTGTGCTAGGAAAAGTCACCATTCTCTTCCTTGTCTTTTCTGTATGCAGGGCAGAGAAATTCCAGTACCCATTAGGCTTTTTGTTCACTATCACTATCACTCATAAGCAGCTGTCACATATCATATTTTCCATCCTTTCAAGCATCAGATGTGGTACTACTGAATAGCTGCAGCACATTGATTCTGGAGCGGTGGTTACGCCGGGTTGCTGAGTGACTATTAACTGTGGCAGGTCGACAGACTTCTTCCCAGTAGTACTCCTAAGGGGGTCCTCAGTAAAGAGGCAGAAAGATTTTTGAAGTTTCTTTTGCTATCTGACTGGCAAAAGCTTCCAAAAATAACCCCTATTGCTCCTGCTATTAGAGCTAAGGCAGGAGCTACTCACTTGGGGAGCGTTTGCTGGGCTCAGCATGGATCCTGGCATTTCAAAGCCAGTGCAGCTCCATGTGTAATTCAAGCAGAAAAGTACTTACACCCCTTGCCCTGCAGTGGGCTGGGCCAACTGTCCTAAAGAATTTACAGGCTTTAACGTTTCACAGCTATTTAACATTAAGCATGACTCCTCCTAACCTCCAGCCCTCCCAGCCTGGAATAACAAGCCCTTCCAGTGCCTTACCTAATTGGTAAGGCAAGATAGTAATGAGAGTAAAAGAGGCAAGAAGACAGATCATGCCTAAATGAACACAGGGGAGCTTAACCAGCAGGAGGAAGAATAACTAAGATTTTGTGCCTACTGTTTGCATAACACCCTGTTTTTATAAATGCAGTTTTCTTTCAACACTTCAATCACAAATATAAACTCACAGAAAAGGATGAATGCAGATGCTTGTGACACAGTAGGGATGACTGCACAACATAAGCTGAACTGCTGTATATCTATCTTTTCAGAACAAGGGAAAAAAAAATCCTGCACACTTTTTTTTTTTTTTTTGCCAAAGGCCTCTATAGAACTGCAGGTTTTTTTTTTTTAAAGTGGCCAATTTAGCAACACAAAGGAAATAAGAATTCATCTTTGTACATCTAAATTTATTTTAAAACTGACTCTGCAGAACCAGTGTCTCTATAACTCTTATAAAAGCAATATTCTAGCCTTTTTTGGATTCCTTAAAAGTGATTATCAAGATGAATGAGAACAGTGGTGTGTAATTTCAAAAATGTAATTGCTTTTCTCTTTAGCTTTCTTTAAGCGTTTTCAAGGTCACCCATAAGAAGGGACAGATAAACCTATAATCCAAGTCTTCTCCTGGTGTTCCATGTCAGTGTGTATTACTCCCTGAATAGAAGTCTTGTAACTTCTTGAATTGTTCACTTCTACTTTTCCCTCTTCTCCAAAGAGAATATGAAACTTCGACCAGTTTGTATATCACATCAGCATTAAAACTCCAAGTGGCCACAAAGAAGTATACACTTCCTTGTATTTTGAAGGACAGCCATAAACAGATTAAGAAAATGTACTTCTTTGTCATTTACATTGTTTATCTACTCAGTTTTGTTTCTTCAGTCTCATATGTAAAGAATGGGCCTGTTGAGAGGGTCTGCTTTTGTCCCCTGTGTGGTATCTGCCTGAGGAGATGGTTGCCTGCCAGCAAGCATGTTCTCCCCCTGCTGCTGGGATTTTTGTTCTCACAACAAGGTTCTTCTCTGGAGGCTCTCAAGGAGGGAGAACACCACTGCTTTGCTGTAGCTATCATTGCCCATGCACAGCTGAGAGGTCTCCTGGGACAACACCCCTCAAGCGTGCCATCAAATTGGCCCCTTGTGCTGGATGATGGCAATGGAGATAGGATGCAGTAGGAAAGGCAATATATAGGTGTCAAGGGAGTTATTCTTTGTGTATGTAGAAAATGTGACAACAGTATCCCAGAAATTCTTACACAGCTTCATGCTACTTCTTTATGGGACGTGGTGTTTCTGGATCCTAGTTCATTTCAGGCATCACCTGAATGATGAATTCATGATGATGATGAATTTCCTTACAGGAAGAATGTGTATCAGGTGCAGAGTGGCCAACTCACTTTAACCATCACAACTGTGCTGTGAAGCACACTGGTGTGAGTCACATCTGAGTCCTCTCTTTGTGTTGGTGGCAGACAGTTGTGAACCTTTGTTCAGGTGGTTTACAAGGTGCTGGTTCAATTTTCTGGAGACTATGCTTTTTTTTTTCTGGAGACTATGCTTTCTACATAATTTCTACATACCTGGTTTAATTTTCTCAGATAACCAGATACCTTTCTTCAGGTTATTTTAACAGTGAGGCTAGGAATCTGGTGATATTCTCACCATATTGACTCACTTGAGTGTTGATTGGTTTCTGGTAATCATCTATTGAAAAAGAATATCTCCTTCTAGAATAAGCCACCAAATGCAGTCACATTCTGTTCAGATGTTTCTTCCTCACCCCTCATCTGTCCTTTACATTCTGAACCTGTGGTAATTTGTCTACAAGGGCAGAAGGGCTTTTGAAGCATTGTAATTTTCTGAATATTTGGCAATGTTGCTGTGCCAGGCCTATTTCTTAATACATGTGTAATAAATACAACTGTTTTACATGCACATCAATTTCTCCGATGCTTTTTAACTTCAGTTTTTGTGATAAAGACATTTAGGAAATCTGAAAAATTGTCAAGGAAGGCAAACAGTATAGAAATATAGAAGCAGAAACAAAGCAGATTTTTCTATTAAGGTCCATTTGGGGATTTACTTTGACTGGAAAGAAATATTGCAGAGTCATATTTTTGTAATGAAAATTTATGCTCAGTGTCAGAGGTCTTCTCTGCCACTTTTTTTCCAGCTGCCACTTTCATCATTCTATAAAGGGTCTGTGAGGAGGAAGAGTATTGTTACCACTGAACACTAATATCTTGTACTCAGGCTGTAAAAAAAGACTGTGTTCTACATCAAGTCACCTCAGGTATCCTAGGCTATGACTTTTGATTCTATGGAATGTACTATACTGCTACCAGTTCTTGTATTTATACTTGTCTTTTTGTTCTGGATTTGCATGTGAGTGGCTATTTTCAGCATACTGCTGTCTAACAGAACAATGCATATCCTGTCTTGCATAAAAACTGTATTTATTATGAAAGCAATGCAATTCTCATTGGGACACACATGTCAAACCAACAAAAAGTTAAACAATATTAGCTGAGAAGATATCCTCCTTTTAGTGTGCTCTAATGTAGACAGGCATGAATACAGAGACATCATAACAGTTCATTTTTGAGTTAAATGTAATTTTTGCTATTATAGTGAGGTAAATGTAATTAATCTCTTCTGGAGTACATAAGTAGACACTGTCTAGGACTATAGGGCACGTGTATTTTTCTGTTCAGCTCACTGCATGTCAGTAACTGATATCACATTAGAAGTCTAACTGTTATATTCAGCCACCAATTTCAACAACAAAATGAGTAATAATAATAGGAAATATATATATTTCATTAAGACACTATAAAGCAACTCAGGATTACCATTAGTTGTTTTTTTAATCTCATAGTGCACCTGTAGGTCCAGTTCTTCTCTAAGAATCTTAGAAGTGTCCAATATTCTGCAACCTGGGGACATGCTTCTATTATTGTTATCAACAAAGATATTCCAAGTGGAACTTCATTGACAAAAACTGCATGTGGGAACCAGTGAAGGTTCTTGGAGAACTACTTGTTCCTAATTTAGTATCCCACTCTGATCTACCAGAAATCTGATTCATTAATCTTTTAGATGTATTGGAAAATCCTATCTATTTTAATAACCACGGGAGAATAGAAATGGTAAAGGGTTCTGTGATTATGATTGGTCTTTCTTAGGTAATCTTTGGAAGACACTCTATTAAATTATGTTGATCGACTGTATTTGAGTTTGTAATGTTCAATTATTTTTTTTAAGGGTTCCAAACTCTGGATTGCTGTCGATTATCATTGTTATAAATGGATATAAATATGTTCCACAAACCGTAGCAAATTGAACTTTGAGATTTTTGTCAGAGAAATGATTCCTAAATCAATTATTCATAAGTAGTTCAAATGATGATGAAGTTTAATGCAATGCCTACTCAACAGAAGCAGCTATTGAGAAAGCCTTCTTTGAACTGTCAGTTTGCCTTGTTTCATGAAAATTCTAAATTGATTAGTGGCCAGATTGCTCTGATTTTCTATTATATTTCATTGTTTTTACTTACGTGCCTTATATTTCGTTTGCTGGCATAGATTTCAGTTATGGATTTTCATGAATTTGGCAAGAGAAGACCAAATAATTCTTTTCCATTGTGGCTGTAGCCAAGGGGGGGATCCTTTCAAATTGAAACTGCCAAGAATTTTTAGCATTGTCTTCCACTTCCCTGGAAAGCTTCTGTTCCTTCTAAACAGAGGAGATGTAGGGATCCCTACAAGACAAAAAACTTCATGGCTTGTTTTAGGAGTAGGTGTGAGGCCATTATCTAGAAGTCAGCTACCCTTCAAAAACTCTCTGGCATTTGGTCTCAATCTCCATTTTGACTACTATTTCAGAAAGCAGCATTAAGTTGTCCCTTCTGTGTCTCACAGCAAGCACTGTGATAACAAAGTAGTGCCAGTGGATCTCTGAGGGCAGGTGACAAAAAGATCAATAGTGTGGCAAGAAAAGGTGAAGGTGTCACTGCAGTTATCATCCACTCTACCCCTGGTCATGTAGGAGTGAGAACCTCATCTGTTTTTAAAAACAGTGGAATTTGAAGGGAACATCTTCAAGGTTGGACAAGGACTGAGCTGTTCACAATTCATGTATTTCAGAATATTCAAAGCTATTTTCAATGCATGGAAATACTTGTCCAAGACTGGAGAAAACTGAAATTTCTAACTCCATTCAATCAGCTTGGCTGTACAGGAACTTTTGTCTGAGATGTTTCCCATGTTATCTGGTGCATGTTATCCCTAAATAAAAAATAAAAAATAATAAAATAAAAAGGACAAGCAGACACTGATATTCTATCTCTTGGATATTTGTCTACCTCCAAAATCAGATGACACAGTGCACCTTCACAAGCCATATTAATCAATTCAATTATAAGTATCTTGAGGGGTTTCATCCTATTAGAAAGAGCCTGCTTACATCACACTTCTCCAAAATAATCCTCTCAGTGCATTTACTCAAGTAGATGAATCTTTAGCTGTCCTCTGGGCTTCAAAAAATATGTAATAACTTGCTGTAATAATATTAACAGAGAAGCAGAGAAAGGTTCAGTTACTAACACTACACAATCCTCCTCGAACCTTGTTTTTTTAATTTTTTTTTTTTTTTTCAGATCAGAAGCGTAATTTAAGGATAAGACATTGTTATCTATCCTGCCTTGCTTGGGGCTTTGCTGCAGACTGACAGGTCTTTCTTCCTCTGTAGAATGAATGCTCTAATTACACCTACTGTAAGTCAGAGCTACACTACTTCAGCACCAATGCAAATGTCAGATGTCTTTTCATTTTAAACTGTCTAATCTCTAATAACAGTGTCTCATTTTCAGGAAGACTTTTTAGGAAATTTCTTTATATTTAGATACCCTTTATTTGTCTCCATCTTTATGGCACTAATTGTGTTCTATATCATATTTCTTTTCAGAGGTCTGAGTGTAGCACTTTGAAAGTTTATATGTTAATTGCAAAGGTCAAAGGAAAGAGAAAACATTCTCTGATTCTTTAATGACAAGTAATGTGATTCAGAACAGAATTTTAAGGGAGTGCTTTTTGTCTGCTAATAGAAAGTACTAATTCAGGAACACTGAACATCTGCAATTTAATTCAAACCCAGTTAGTACACTGCAACAGGTTTAGAATTATTGTTTGCACACCTTTTTCCTCCTGCATTTCCATACAATTTGAAAGCTTGGTGAAAGACTCAAAAGCCATTTGGCCTGATCATGAAAAACTTTGTTCAGGAAAGAAAATCTATAAAGCCACTCTTTCATATGCTTGTAAAGCTGTGTGCTTGGTAACTTTTTTCTGCTGCTGCTAAAAGCCAGTGTCTAAAAGTATATGAATAGATTTATTTTTTTTTCCATTTCTGTATCTCTGTCAAAGCTTATTACTATCTTTGGTAAGTATAAGAGAATTCAGAATTGGCTTGTTATCATTTCTAAGAACCTGATCCTGCCTCTACTGAAATCAATACTGATTTACAATTCCTCATGTAGAAGCAAGATCTGTATTGCTCCATAACAGTTCATTATATTACATAGTTCTGAACAAACTAAAACACTGCATGGAACCATTGTGTATTTTGTAGAACAAGAATATTTTTTTATCTTAATCAATTCTCCCCACATTTGGTTCCTGCAAAACAATATAATTAATCCAGTTTCTTGACTTATTTGTATGTGGTTTCCAGTAATAAGTATATTAAATGCATTTTGATCAGTATATAGATCACTCATATGTTATTATCTTACATGTATTGGAGATGAGCAATTAAGTGCTGCACTTTCAACTGGTTTAAGTGGGAGTTTTTAATAGTCACATTTACAATCTGTCTACTCAGTAGGAATGCTATGGTTCAATTTGAATAAATAGCAAACACCCTTCATAAAATGTTTGCTCTTGTTCAGAGTGATAAATGTGCATGCAAAACTTTTCTTGTGTATGTATTAAAGGAGTGTATGATCATGACATCTAAGACTAATTTCCAGAAAATAAAAGAGTTTTATTATTATGTTTATCCTTATTAAAGCTATAGCATGATACATTCTTCTGAGGAAGAATTTTGCTTTCTTAAATGGTTCATAAATGTGTTATTATTTTAATTCATTTGCTTCTTTAAAACAACAATGCATTTTTGGGAAGTGAAAATTACTTTATTTTTTTAGCCTGTAGAAATTCCCCTTGGAGACAATTTACCGTGTGCTAGTTGTAAGCTGAGCATTGCATATCATAGAAGTTGCATTCTCTTGGTAGGCAGAGTAAAAGGATATTTCTGATTCAATTTGCAACTTCTCTAGAAAAAACATGAATTGCAATACTAAACGAGGACTTTAATATAACCATAAACCTGGCAGCAGCTCAGATTTAATGGCAGCAAATTTATTTTTAACAAAAAAAAAAAAATTGGGATGAAGTCAAGCACTTTTCATTCAGAATACAATTGTTTACAAAAAAAAAAGGTTATGTTTTTGCAGATTTTTATTAAAGGATTCCATTGGTTGGCAATTTCTTGAAAAATTATTGTTCATTACCATTTGTCATTGGTCTTGTGTAACTTTCAATAAACAGCAGGAAGGCTAAAGTTTAAAGCTAGGCAGGCTTCTCAGTGACAAGTATCTTTAATTCTCTGAATCAAGGACAGGAGATTACACTTGACCTTCCTCTAATTTTTATTTGATTTCCCAGTCAATATCAGCGATCAAAAACAAGTGCCTTGCAATCATTTGCAATCAAGAATTGCAAGTTTCATGATTACATTTTAATTGTTAGAAATGGGGGAATGCCCTTACAGTTTGGTATAGACTGGGCTTCCATTGCCTGTCACATTCCTCCCAGCATGACTTTGTGTCTTGAACTGCCGTGAGTCCCAGACAGAAAAATTAACCTCAGAAATGATCTCACAAATCAGTCTTATTCATGTTACATGAACAAGGAAATATTCAGTTCTGGAATTCTGGTCTGACTCCTTTGTAATCTTGAAAATCAGAGGAAAGGGAAATCATGTCTTTCCATTTGGTATCACGATTGTCAGAACTGATAAGCCTTGTGCCAGCTCTTAGTGACTCGATTACAACAGTTGACAGGAAAGAATTTTCTCAGCAAGAAAGAAATATGAAAAATTTAAATCATATATAGAGGTGCTGAAGCTGAAGTGCAGAATCCAACATTAGTGTTAAGACTTAAGAGTCAGACCTATAGTTCAATTAAACTACTTGGATATGTTGGAAATGTAGTAAGGGTTGTGAGTATTGGCATTTTTCTTAAACCAAACCAACTCACTATATACATTTATTAGTATCATATACATTTGTAAACAATAGTCCACAATTTCATAACAGCAGACAAAGGTGACCTTTAAATACTGGTATTGTTTTGGCAGCAAATCTATAGGTTATATGTATGGAATGTTTCTTTAGGAACGCAGCATGTGGCCCACCAGAGGTTTTATATGTAAGTGAAATCTCTGAGAGCCACTGGAAAAGCATGTCTTTCCATTTCAAGTGGGCAAGCAGCTTCAGAGAAGCAGGCAGCTGGCAGAGAGATTCAGGATCACATCAGCTAAGCTCAGCAACAGCTCAGCTGTGCCATTCTTTGGCATTTTAATTGGACTGTTATGTAATTTTTAAACGGCCACATCATTATGCAAATTTTTTTATTTTTTTTTTTTTTAAATGCACACTTGTAGCTAACCATCAGGGCTTGTCCACTGCTGAAATTGTTACCCTTAGTATATCTGTCTCATAATGATTAAACATAATGTAAGAAATTTAGTGGTTTCGGCCAAATAATTGCTACAGAAGGTCCTCCAAGGGCACCCTCTCTGTGTCTCTTGCTCTGTACTGGACACGATTTTCTCACGATTAAAATTCAGGTGCAGAGTCAATCAGGCACAGAGAAACAAGAATTATGCTTGTGCTGGGCTGACTGCATGGGAGACCCTGTGGTTTTGCCCTGGCAGGTACTGTTGCCACTACCACACTCTTCCTCTAGGGTTTGATCACTGCAGGTTAGTGCAAGCCTTTGCACAGCTGGAAGGAGGCTGCCCTTGCTCATGTAAAGATGGGTTGACTCCTGCAGGTGCTGTAGCAGATGCCAGGCTGCTTTTTGCACTGCTGTACATTTGGGTAGCAGGACTAGTTGACTAATGCTCATCCTGTAATTCAGCTCTTCTCTACTTGGTGCTTGAGCAATGCCCAACACCCAAACACATAGAACAATCTCTAGCCTGTAATAAGAATGTTGTTGCAATGTTTTTACCACCACTTTTTAGCTTGAACCAAATTAATTGTCCAAAAAAAAGAAGCAGGAGGAATTCACAGAAAGAATATTTCATGAACATGGTTATATTTATCTTTTTAAAAAAATAATTATTATTTCCTTTTATTATTTCCCTCTTCTATATATGTGTATTTATTCATATATCTCTGTGTAAATTTTATAAATAAGACTTACTGCTCTTACAAGTTTTTATTAATAAAAATGTGGAAGTTTTTGTGTATTATGGGTGAGGCATCTTTATAAGAAACCCATTTTCCACAGTGTGAAAAGTAAGCAATAAGGGGCATGGAGGCAAGGAGCATACCATAGTCCAGAGAGATATAGAAGCTAGGAGTGAAATCTCTGTTTGGAAAAGGAGGCAGCAGCAGCTGTCTAGTGTATGTTTGTCTTACCAGAAAGTGATACTGCAGTTGCACGCAGGATGATGGGTTCTCAGCAGAGAAGATGCCACAGTGACCCAGCTAGATCCTAAGTCTATGTTATCATCTCAGTGAGTAACTGGAAATCCTGTCAAGTGTTGAGAAGCAAAACCCCAGTGTGAGTTCTGTGCAGAAGCAGGGAGGCTGGGGAAGTGGAGCACAGCCTGGAGATGAATCTCAGAGGACGGGGAGACATCGGCAGGTGGCAGCATCGTCCCAGGCCTGGCAACCCTGGCCGGGTGACAGCTCCGCATCGTTCCCACCACCGCTTTTACATATGGAAAGTTCTTTGACCTTTCATAAATTCATTGTCACCCTGGTTGAGTGGCACTAGGTGCAAATAGCCCGCCCCTCCTTCAGTGTTTGTCTGTGACTGGGGCTGGTAATTAGAGGTTTCCAACTCTCCAAGCTGCTTGGCTCATTTGTTCCACTCATTGTTTTTGCTACGTGACACAATCTAAATTCTCCTGCTTGTATTTACATGAGCTGGTTCTCAGCCTCATGCAGAGAGGAGCTGGACTACAGCCCTTTATAGCTATGTGAGGATGGGAGCATGGGCTGGAGGGGAAGAGGCTTTGGCTTGTTCATGGCTGTCTGTAATGAGCATGGATTTGATGTTCAGAGACATTATTCAAGTACCGTTGTTAAAATCAGTGACTGTGCAGAATTTCAATGGCAGTCTTTCAGAGGGATTCCTAAAATATTCTGAGAGTTTTGTTTTTGTTAGCACGTCTAGCTGATAAAAACAGGGATAAATGTGTTGCTTAGATCTAACATTATATCCATATACTTGAGTAAATGGTCCTAACCTAGGAATTGTAACCAGCCGCCTAATTCTAATGTCAAATAGCAGCTTTCGGGGAGGTTTTTTTCTCCCCCCCCCCCATATGAAATACACTTCAGGTTTTATCAGACTCAGGAGCCAGAGGTCAAACCCAAGATAATGAATCTCTTCCTTATTCCCTCATAAATTTCAACTAGTCAGTTTACACTGAAGTTAGTTTATCTTCAACTACAAACCAATTAGACTTTCACCCCTGACAGTCTGGTGAAGTGATAGTATTTTTTTTTTTTTCTTTTGATTGTTTATAATCTAACTGCTACTGTAGACACGGAATTATTCAGCCTTGATTAAACATTTTCAAGCTGTCTCAATAAGCTAATCACATGCACATATATTTTCACACGTTTCTCACAGTATATTAGTAACAATTGCTTATATGGTTAATAGTTCAGACAATGAAGTTCTCCCTTCAGAGATGTATTGTACTGCCATAATGTACGCCTAAAATTGACACTACATAGTTGTGTATGCAGGTTCTACTTAAAATTATGGTAGACTGAAACACCAGGATTCATTAAACTGAGCAGACTTTCTCATTAAATGTGTAGATTGACAGTCAGAACTGACTGTCATTTGTGTTTTGGGTTTGGTTTTTGTGTTTTTTTTTTTTTTTTTGTGGCTGTTTTTTCATACCAGCAATGAATGCTTTATTTAGAGTGAAACTTTACCACCCAGTGTCTGAGAGGTAGCTGGGATGGGGAGGGGGGGTGAGAGCAGGGAAACAAGTAGAAAAATATTTGCATTATTATTTTTTTAGAAAAGACAACTGGAAGCTTCTGAATTTTAAGTTCTTGATCTTCTCATTTTTTTCCCTGTGGCTAATTTATACCCTGAACTATGTATGTTATCTGTTTTGCAATGTGCAGTGTATACATGTACATTTGTTTTCTAAAGGGACCTCGGTTAGTCCTCATCTATTTTCTAATATAAACTCCTCTGCAGAGGTGTTAGCAAGTATATTTCATTTTAACTGTGCCCTATAAATCCTTCATGGAAAATTCCAATTAATATGGCTATGCAGCAAGCTGGGCCAAAAAATTAACTGATCTGTTCTTGCTCAGCAAAGTGACTTGATGAATACAGGAATGGGATAGACTCAATACAAAAATACTGTTTCTCTTCAAGGAGCTGGAGTTACCAGGTGCCACTGTTTTGCATCTTAACATAAAAATCTATAAGACTGCACCTTCTGGTATTAACAGATAACACCATGATGCTCTACCCCTTGGCAATTTGCTGAGATGCAAGATATCAATGCCCTCAGACTCTCAAAAGATATATATTTTTTTTTTCTCTCCATAAACACGGGATCTCAATCACTGAAGAGCAGAACTAGAGGAAGACTCTCTCACCAGGAATCAGCCTTCAGGGGAATGCTGACTTCAGGAAAAGAAATTATTTGTGGGGGACAATAATGAGATGGAGAACTTGGAAGGGACATCCTTCTGAAATGGAAGTCTTCAGACAGCCCAGTCCTTTTGTTAAAGGTATAAAAATATATGAACTCTGTGGAACACTGAATGAACACATAACCTTGTGAGGAAAAGGCTTCAGGGGAGAGAAAACAAGGACATGTTGCCTTTACTTCCTTTGTTATAGACTGATGGGCTTCTGGGGAAGTCCAGAAGATGTGCATACAATGTCTGGCTTTTGCTACATACCCATGCTTCTGACCTGAGAAATATTTCACAGGACTGTAGCACAGGTGAAGTCAGATGGAACCTACTGAGTTCATCTCATCCCATTCCTAGGCTCAGGTAGGGTCATCTAGACTATGTTTCCCAGGACTATGTCCAGACATCTTTTGAATATTTCCAAGGATGGAGACCCTGTAACCTCTCTGGTCACCTGCAGAGGAAGAACCTCCTCTGTTTTGGTTTCTATCCTTTGCCTCTGGTTCTGTCACTGGATACTGCTAAAAAGAACCTGGGTCCCTCCTTCCCCTTAAGTAATCGGGCAGGGGGGTTGGACTAGATGATCTTCTAGGTCCCTTCCAACCCCTAATATCTATGAATCTATGAATTATATGCATTGGTAGGATCCCCCTTTGAAGGTCGTACAATTTTTATTTATTCTGCTGTAGACTTAAAAAAAACCAAACCATTTTGAATGGCTCTGAAGCTCCCTTTCTCTGCCCATACAAAAATAATTTTTTTGTATAGATATATATATACTTCAAACTTGGAAAGCACTGGTATTTTTAAGAAGAAAAATAATTTAAGTTCATTTTAGCTGTAGTGTGTGTTGTGAAAATAAATCTCAGAAGAATTATGAATAGCAGAATTATCACCACATTTCTATGTTGAACGAAACATTCAGGAATATCTTGATAAAATGCTTTCAAATGTGCTGGTGGTAATTTGTTACAGCTTTTTAGGGTCTTAATTAATTAGAGCTAGCTAGAAAATTATTATCATGTCTTCATGTCTGCAAATGACACCTGTAAGATAAATTTGCAGGTATACTGCCACATACAGTTTTTTTTTATCTATGTCAATATTTCTATATCTGCCAGTTAGTCTACACAGGATGCTGTTTTGGAAATTAGCATATGTCATTATCATATTACAGGAGAGGTAGTCCAGGCATTTCTAACAATAAAAAACAATTATTACATTGATTCAACTGTACACATGCTGATTGTATGTTGTTCAGTTTTGAAGATCCTGTTCTGAGCTGTCTTACTGTGAAAAAAATGACCTTTTTTATATATAAAAAAAAATATATTATTCTGTTGTCCTACTTCCTTTGTAAAAGCTGGTTTACTGTGTGCTTTGTTTTCTGTTGGTCTTTAAAAAGGACAATACTATAGATTTATTTTAAGAAGTCAACATTTATTCAATATTTATTTAATATTTCACTAAGTGTTCTCTATATGGGTAATTTTGCTGTTAAGGTCAGAATGCAGCAATGAGGCATATTTGGAAAAAAAGTGATGGGTCCTTGGTCAGCAAAGCTGAAACTTAGACTTCTGTCTAGCAGAAGAACAAATTCTCTGACCACAGGGACATCAGATTTAAGGAAATTTTGGCAAAGATTTTATTCATCTCCATGGCCCAGCAACATATAGCCCCTGTAAGTCTCAAAAAAATGGATATATATTTTAATGTGAGGCACTTCTTTGCCTGGGTAGTCTTAGTGGTCAGTATGTTTCTTCACTAAACCCAGGCCCACCCACTCCTGCTCTGGAGGCAGTGCCATCTCTGAAGGTACTAATTTCATGTCTTGTAGACAAAGCCTACTGCAGGAGAGGAGATTGCATTGTGCTAGATGGTGGTTTATTTCACAACTAAATAAGAGTAGCTTGTCTTCAAAACTAGCATAGCTGGTTTATTTTATTCTCAAGGGTTACATCTGCACAGAGGCTTGGTGAAATGTATTTGGTGACTTATGCTATTATCACGCTTTCCTTAAGGATTATTTGGCTAGGCAGCATGTGCAAAGAAACCAATTTACAGCCTGTCAATATTGCCATATATGTAAAGTATCCTGGAAAGTCTGGCTTGCTTTCTAGGACTTAGCACATCAGCAAATCAGCAATTTGCCTCAGGATCTGGCTGCTTAAAGATTATGGTGATGACTACAGCTTTTAAGTAAATGATCTCACACTTACATTTCTAGATGCAAGTTCCAATTTTGTGATAAATCAAAGCAGTTCATGCTCTGCTTCCTGGAGGTCACAGCAAAGCTAAAGTGGATTTGCTTCATTTATGGTTACTGAGATATGCATTTTGTGAACCTCTGTATTTTCCCCTTCCCCCCTCAGTGCACCAGCACAATCAGTGGATGCAATACTCATTGAGAGTGCAGGTATGCCAAGAGGGATCCCAGCCTGCAGTAATTACATATTTATAAATACTGTGCATTTTCTAAGTTGCCACTTTTTATATCTGAAAATATGAAATAAATTCCTTTCACATTTCCATGATCACACAGATTTTCTTGAGCTTTGGAAGGAAAAGAGGAGGGAAAGGAAGCATATGTCATGATGGGTATTTCAACCCATTTTCCATTCGTGACTCTTCTACCCATTTCCCAGAGAAAAGAAAGTCTAACCACATGCTTCAGAGCAGAAAAATACTGTTTCAGAAGGCAGAATTATGTCTAAGTTTGCATTTTAATTACAAGAGATACAAAAAGACTCAGACCCAAATCTTTCCTTTAGCAGGGCAAGAATATGTTTCTTCAACATATAGAGGCTATGTGTGAAGTACATAAAAAACTATTTCTTATTACTGAAGAATTTATACAGGGTACCCGAATGATTCTCTCTAAGGTATTTTTTTTTTCCTTTCAGGGTTGAAATACTATATGGCTTCTCTGAGGGAAAATTAATCTACAGTTTTCTATAGAGTACCATGGGATAAAGTAAACAGTACTTTAATATCTCTTCTAAAGGACATACTATAAAAATAAAAGTGACACATTTTTTATTTGTTTTGAGTGCACAATTTTTCACACCACAAGTAACTATGAAATTTATTGTAAATTACACATTTACTTTATTCATTAGTACTTGTAAAAAATAATTGAATTATTTCTAGCCTATTCTAGTTTTATGGAAAATGAAGAATGACTTGATTCAAACATTATTAACTAAATTAAGTAATTCTTTATGAGGCATTTATTTCTACACTGCCAGGACTTTCAGCTGCAAATAAGCCTCTTAGACCAGTGTAGAGATTACTTCAGTGAAAGCACACAGAGCTTCCCATTCTCACTTTATAACATTCATCTCATTAGATCATGCAAGATCTGTAACTCCCAATAACAGACAGAGAACAAGAAACAAAGGAAGGTAGCAGACATATAGAAAGAGATAGAGAAGAAAAAAAGCTTTCATTTACCTGTAAGAAATATATCAGGCCAAATCTAGGAAACAATAGTGTACAAAAATATTCTTATAAATTAGAAAGATGAACATATTCTCCTAGTTTGGTAGCAGCTCACTCTGCTGCTCTTCTACTTTCTTTTTTTCACTATATACATATAAGCTGTAGCAGAAAGGCTACTGGAAAACAGGGCAGCATATCACACGACAGTGTGCTGCAATCTTTGCTAAAAAGATTCACTGTGGTCACCCAGTTCTCACTGACCAATGTAGGGGTGAAAAAAAAAATTGGTCTATAGTAGAAAAAGAGCATTTGAGAGTGCTGTTCTATAGGTGCTGTAAATAATGTAAGCTGGGTAAAATTTGTCCTGGAATGCTCATAGATCCATCTGAAGCAGTTGCAGACCAGAAGGCATTTCTTTGAGAACTTGTAGAAGTTCCACAAATGAAAAACTGGCAAATCAGGTCTTTAGATAGAAATATGAAAAGAAAGAATAAGTAGAAAATGCAGTCCAGTTACCGAAACTTCTATCCTTAGGAAAACCATGCCACTAATGAAAGGATTTGTAAACACTTGAGTGATAACAGAGAGGAATAAACACCATCGGGGAGTTATAAGGAGCAAATAATATCAAAACAATTGTATCATAGGTGAAAGAAGAAATTTTCAATATTGATCTTTTGGTAGATTATTTTGCATTGCAATCTTGTAAGAAAACTTGGAAATGTGGTTTAGGTTAAAGTGTTATAGCACAAGAAACATGGGAAACCATACCCAGTTTGCAGCTATCAATAGTATATTCTCAAAATGGAAGATGCAGTGAATGAGACTTGACAGAGACCTGTCATGGTTTGAGTTTGTCACTAAAGAATCGGGCAAAGAACTTGAGAGGATGCTTATGGAATCTGTATATCAGATGAGGCATTAAGTGCATTGATGGACATGATTCACAGATTCACAGATATTAGGGGTTGGAAGGGAGCTAGAAGATCATCTAGTCCAACCCCC